>JANIEQ010000358.1:0-14551 GCA_024708375.1 Oxalis stricta | reverse complement strand
CGATTGTAGAAAAATCATCGTAGTATTTCGAAGGCGTAGATGTTGAAGCCTCCTCTTCCAATGGAAACAATCAAGTTTTCAAATGAGACAGGAAAATCGATAGGTAATAAAAACAATGAAGGTTAACCCTTTGGATCTTTGAGGCAGGAAGCAGGCTACTTTGAAAATCGAGGGAGCCTCCTCGTCGAAGGACATAAATCCTCTTCTGGCGAGAGGCCTATCCCCACCAATATGATGCTAACAACCCAAATCGGCCTCCATTTGCTCTACACTACTTGGAGGCCTCGGATGTGTGCTTTTCACTTTTGCGATCACTCCTTTGCCGCCCAGCCGTATGAGAGAATTGTGGTTGTTACGGCTCCGAGTGGTTCGATTGACCTTCCCTCTGTACGATGCGATTGCAAAAGAAAAGGGAAAGGACAGCTGAGGTTTATAGGTCGATGGATGATGATGAAGAATCCGAAGAGCAATTTACCATCGGATGTTAAGGCGGATTTTAACTTGATACTCGACAATCCGAGAAAAGTGGCGGTATTCCCAAAACCCAAGCCCAACTCGGATATTCTCAAGTCTCTGCAATCATTGGTCAGATATAGCCGCCTCTCCTTACTTGAAATCCCTTCACCCCATGGAGGAATAGAGGTTCGAGATCTACATTCAAGCCAGCTTGATAGGGCGTTAGGCGATAGAAAATGGGCGTAAGCTCTTTCCAAAGGCGGCTATCCAACACATACAAGACTTCCATTCTGACCATTCTCCAATTATGATACACTTCTGTGCATCCCAAGTGAAAAGGGTCCCAATTTATTTCGTTACAATAATGGGTGGGGAAAGGAACAAGAGTGTCTTGACACAATTGAAGGTCCACATGGGAAGAGACTTCACCTTTCTAACGTATTGGGTCATGTCCAAACTGGAATTCGCTGCATAAGTGCTCTTAAACAATGGCGTCAGGAGCATCCTATGAATTTCTCCCAGCGAATCAAGCAAAAGCGAGGACTTTTAAGCTGCCTTCCGTCCTCCTTACCCTCAGTCTCAAGATCGAGAAAGAGCTTTCTCCTACAAAGAGAAATTAAGCTTCTTACCCAAAAAGAAGATGAGTATTGGAGGCAGAAGAGCCAAAGTCCATTGGATGGGTGAAGGG
Organism: Oxalis stricta; assembly: GCA_024708375.1. NCBI lineage: Eukaryota > Viridiplantae > Streptophyta > Magnoliopsida > Oxalidales > Oxalidaceae > Oxalis > Oxalis stricta. The sequence goes on along the minus strand of JANIEQ010000358.1, from coordinate 13,407 downwards.
TGACCGTAACACAAACTCTTTCACGCCTCGGCCTCGGATCGAAGGAAGAGAAACAGAATCGAGAGGATCGAAACTGGAGACGTAGTGGGCTTCACGATCAAGCCTCGATTTCGAGATGGCAAATGTCTTCTTCAAAAATCTCTTCACTTCTCAAGCTCCCTCCGACTTTTCAGCCATCCTAGACCGCATCGAAAACAAAGTTTCTTCGAGAGAACAGTCAGTTTCTCGCGGATGAAGTTACGGTGGAGGAAGTCTCACAGACTCCCGAGAACACCCAATCTAATAAAGCGCCAGGTCCGGATGGCCTTTCGGTCGATTCTTCAAAAATCATTGGTCTCTTTTGAAGAATGAAGTGACAAGGGCTCTTAATGATTTTCTCGGAAGGGGGGAGATTCCGCCTGAGTTCAACCTCGTACCCATTTAGTTCTCATTCCGAAAGTCAAGAATCTGGACTCTATTACTCACGATCGCCTCATCGACGGTTATATGTAATGCTCTCTATAAATTAGCGGCCAAAGTGATAGGCTACTAGATTGAAGAAGATTCTACCTGGAATTATTTCTCCATTTCAATCGGCTTTTCTCCTGGGTCGTCTTATCTCGACAACGACAGTTATTGGCTTATGAACTGACCCATACCATCAAGAATAAATCGGAACTACGGTTGGTGTGCGTTAAAGACGAGATATGTCAAAGGCCTTTGACAGGGTGGAATGGAATTATTTGAGAGCGGTGATGGAAAAGCTTGGATTTTCGCCTACCTGGATTGAATGGATTATGAGGTGTATCACCTCGAGTGTCCTTCTCGGTGTTGATCAATCAATGCCCCGAGAAGAGTTTAAACCCGGAAGAGGGCTGCGCCAAGGAGACCCTCTCTCTCCTTTCCTCTTCATTCTTATGTCCCGAAGGTCTCTCGGCACTTCTCTCGATGCGAATCGAAGGGGATTATTTCGGGTTGCGGTATTTCTCGCACCAGCCCAAGAATCGCGCCACTTATTATTCGGGACGATAGCCTCTTTTTGTTAAAGGCTATGTCACGAGATCGTAGCTCTCAAGAGGTTATTGGAGCCTATGAGGCGACTTAAGCCCAATCTATCAATCTCTCAAAGTCCGGGATTTATTTTGGTCCCAATACGAATAGATTGATCGAAGGAGAGTAAAAGATATTTTGGGAATTGGGGAGGTTATTACCTCATGACAGATACCTTGGTCTACCTCTCTTATGGTGGGTAGCTCAAAGTCATGAGTTTCAAATATATAGCCGATAAGGTTTGGAAAAGGCTTCATTCCTGGTCGACTCAGATTTCTCTCATGTGCAGCTGAGGAAGTGCTCATCAAAGATAATTCAAGCAATTCCTATATATTCTATGGGATGTTTTACCATACCATGGCAATCTGAAAGACATAGAAAAGGCCGTGAGGTGTTTTTGGTGGAAAGGTTTAAAAAAAAGTCAGATGGGTTAATTGGAATACTTTGGTGGCTCAAAGAAGAATGGGGTCTCGGTTTTCGAAATTTGAGAGCTTTTAACCTTAGCCATGCTTGCAAAACAAGGTTGGAGGATAATTCAAGATCCTGATTCTACTACTTTCAAGATCACTTAGAGCAAAGTACTTTCCCTTCTCCTCCTTTTCGGAAGCCCATCTCGGAAACAATCCCTCCCTGGTTTGGAGAAGTATTTTGGAAGGCGGAGATACCTTGCTTTTCGGGGGAATTTGGCGAATTGCAAATGGTGAATCGATTCGAATAGGGAGGGATAATTGGACGCCTCCTTCGACCTTTCTCCTAGCCATGTCGAAGCATTCCATAGAAACAGAATCTCTCGAGTCTCCCGGCTATTGGAGGAGAACAATTCACGGAATTTCTCTCTGCTCTGCGATACTCTTGGACTCGAATATGGCGCGGCGTATTATCTCTCATTCCGTGAAGAAGAATCGTGCCCCGATATTTTGCATGGAAGGCTACCAAAACAATGAATTCTCGTATGCGTAGCGCTTCCTATTATATAGCCTCGGACAATCTCCATCCTGGATCCCGTAAGATTTTCCTCTCCGTCTATTTTGGCCATCTGATATGGAAATCGATCGTTCCCCCCAAAGTAAAATTGTTCTCTTGGCGTGTGGGACCATCAAAGTCTCTCAACGAGAGATAATTTAAGGAAAAGAGGCATTTTAACTTCCTCCGAATGTCCTCGTTCGTGGTGAAGCCAAGGAAAACCAAGCTCATTTATTTCTAGATTGTCCTTGGTCTCAAAAGTTTGGCAATTGCTTTTCCACTGATAAAAATGTTCAAGATTGGAAAAATGAGGACTTCTTCTCATGGTACTCCAGAATGCATCTGGAAATAAGCATTGGGGAGTGGCCGGTTTTCAATTCAACCTTATGGTTAATATGGAAAAACAGGAATAGAGCTTGGAAGGAAATGATTTGTAACATGCCTCATTCGATAGTGTTCTCTGCTAAGGACTATATTCGAGAATTTTGCGAGGTTACCTTGAAACAAGATCGATGACGGACCCGGTAATGAATAGACATTTGGATTCGTCCACCGAGGGGGTTTTCAAAGTTAAGCGGTGATCTCTGCAGTATTCTCGTCTTAGACAAATGGGGATTGGGTTCGGTTATAAGAGATCACAATGCGTCAATCCTTTCTTTCCAGTCCAAGTTACCTGGATGGCATTGCGGATATAGGATTAGCGAAGCCTCGGCCATTCTCCAAGGAATTTTGCTCGCTCGAGTACTTGGGCCTTGCCAATATCATTGTGGAATCGGATGCTCTCTCGATTATCAACGAACTTAACAGGAACGGTACATGCTTTTTGTCAAGTCTAGACACTAATTTGTAATATCAAACAACTCTCTCTAGATTTCGCTTACATGTACCTTTGTTTTTACTCCGAGAAGCACCAATCGACTAGCCCATTCGATAGCTAATCTTAGATCGAATGGGAGCGGTCGATTGCCGTCCTTCCTTGGCCTCAATTGCTGCTATGGATTAATTTATGAAATCTCAGTTTATCATAAAAAAAAAAAAAAATATATATATATATAAAAAGCATGAGAGAGATCAGAAAAATGAGTCATTTCCAATACTTACTTTTACATTTTCAAAAGATAATATCTTGAAGAAGCTTAGCTGTCATTATTAATCTGAATTAGATGGATCAATTTCCAGGTCACATGGATGGTCCCCCAACAAGACCATATCAAATAAATATAATATAATACTGGTGAATCACAAACACATAGGGAATGTGGGATCTCTATCTAGTAAGGACAATGAACATATTGACAGATAAAATGTAGTTACTACTTTAGTAGCTTCTCTACTGACCAAATTCAAGAGACATGTTCATATGTGTAGTCTGAATTTCAAATTGTCAGCTAAATTTGATCAGTAATAAGATAAGTTATCAATCAGTATTGCAAGTCATTTGTCAGATTCAAGGATTTGAGCGTTAGCTTTATCATTCATACAATACACATTTTTCCTTTCTCATTCCAGGTTTAGCCGATGAGACCCATCTAAGTTATTCTATTTCTACTACATATGAACATAATATAGTCGACAGAGAGGTAATAATGAAAAAACAACATAATATTATTTCATTTATCGGGAATACACCAAAACAGCAGGATAGGAATACGATGTTCTTCTTCATAGGGAACAAATTGGACCAGTAGGGGTCAATAAATATGAAGCAAACCATATATAGATACATAGGTTCTTTCTCAAACTCAGTAAGGTAATCATGATCATGGATCATAATTAAGATAATTGATCCTTCTCCTTGATTACAATCTTGGGGCAACACGAGGGCGGTCCCACTCGGGTCATAATGTGATCACGGGTAATCTCCTGCAGTGAGCGGCATCCACTTAAAGACATTGTTAGCTCAAACTCGTCTTTGGGCATTTGAAGCATTTTCTTAACTCCAGCCTCTCCTTCTGAAGCCAATGAGAATATCATTGGCCTTCCAACCTGTAACGTAACAGAGAAGATATGATCACCAGATTGTTTTACTAATTCCTGACTTAATTTGATATTTACACATTTACAAGACTTACAAATACACCAGATGCTCCTAGAGCCAATGCCTTGAATACGTCAGTTCCTCTTCCGGATTCCACCATCAACAAATACAGGAACTCTGCCTTGTGCAGCTTTTACAACCTATAAAATTAAATAGCATCATCAATTCAACATTCAAATTTCGTACCATATTGTGGGAAATTTCCTAGTAAATACTGTCAAATGACCATTGTTAATACCTCTTCCAAAGCGGTAATAGTTGCAGGGACGTAGTCTAGTTGACGTGCTCCATGATTGGACACAATGATTCCTGAAGCTCCAATATTAATGGCAATTCTAGCTGCATTTCCAACACAGAAAGGCAGATTCAATCAGTAATTTAGATAGATACTGAAATTAAGGATCAGAAAACACAAATTGGGTCTAGTAGTTAGCTTACCGTCCTCTGCTGTGAGAACACCCTTCACTAGAATTGGCAATGTGGTAATGGTCTGGAGCCACTTCACATCCTTCCAGGAAAGTGTACGGTCAACTTGACTGGCCACGTAGGCAGAGAGTCCTGAGTCATTTGCCTGAAAATCCATCCCAAAAATTGTCATAAAAAAGAAAATAAATGGACCTTATAATAAGAAATGAATTCAATCATCATGTCACTCACTGTGCCAAGATTTCCAAGGTCCAACCCCTCGTAGTTCTTCAAAGACAAATTTGGTGGCAAGGTAAACCTGCAAAGTTAGTCAACATTGAGTGAGTAATTTCAATGTGTTCAAATAAATTGATAGCTGAAAATGATTTTGGATTAGTATATACCTGTTCTTGATATCAGCCTCCCTACGACCAAGTCGAGGAGTATCGACAGTGAGGGCAAGAGCTTTGAAACCGGCCTTCTCTGCTCTTCTCACAAGTTGCTCGACAACATATCTGTCTTTCATCACATAGAGTTGGAAAAATCGAATGCCAGGTCCTGTTGAAGCCACCTCCTCAACACTAGAGGTAGCCCATGACGAGAGCGTCTGAAACATTAACAAAACTTAAGTAGCTTTTTTAAAAAAAGTAAATGCTTATGATAAATTCCTAATAAAGAAAAGAACATAGAAGTGTTAGAAACAAACCATGATGGGTGTTAGCAGCTGAAGCAGCTCTGGCTGTCGCATATTCTCCTGCAAGAATTAAAATTGTAATTTCAGTGAAATTATGATAAAAGAGTTTCAGAGTGAATCAATCAGATTCGTCGATCCCAAACAACCTCAATCCTAAAAATACTATAGAGCAGCGGAGCATACCGTCAGGATGAGCCATCTTCTGCATGGCTACTGGCGCAACCATGATGGGCATTGATATTTTGAATCCAAGGACAGTTGCCGATGTATCAACCTTGCTCACATCAATAAGAATTCGAGGTCGGAACCTAATAGAATCAACAAATTAACATATCCATCGGTCAACTCTAACTCGATGAAATAACTAAAACTAGAAATAGGCAAAGACCAAAAGTAAATTCTTTCTGACATCAATCAGGGAGCTTACAGAATCCTAGAGTATGCATTTCTGTTTTCCTGAAGTGTCCATTGGTCCTCAGCACCTGATGCATAGTAGTCGTATACCATCTTTGGCAACTTCTCCTTTGCGATTTCCTGGTACTCCATTACATTTGTGATCTCCATCTTCGACATTGTTGAGATGTGCTTACTAAATCAGAAACTTCTGAACAAAAATAAATGTTATTTATCAGATTAGGAACACATTTTTCATCAGATCAGTTGTATCCTTATACTAAACAGACACAAAGACAAAACTACAAGCACTTGTTGGGATCTTGAACTTTAGTCAACGCAAAAAGATACATCTAATAAGTAATGGAATAATCACAAACACATCATGCCCATTATTCCAAATCATGAATAAAACCAAACCCTGAAAGTGATCAAGTAACTACAATACACTCATAACTTAAAAATTGCATTTTGATTGAACCCATGTTAAAAAAACACAAAAATAAATCGACCCGATTACAGAAACTACATAAAGTACACAGATTAACCAAATTGAAAGCAGAGGAAATAAGAAGAAAAAGATTACCAAATGTTGAGAAGAAGAGAGCAAGTGTGAGGAATCTCAGTCAGGGTTTGAATGTATATGTATAGAGAGGATGTGAGAGGGAAGACAAGAACAAGGAAACTAACAGCAAATTTGAAAAAGGGTAAACGACAGCAGAGGAAGCTGCGAAATTAAAAATTCTATCTTCACACTCGTTTTGTGAGAGTGAAGATAGTTTTTTTCTGAGTGTGTTTGTTTGTGTGTGTTAGTGAAATTGCATAGTGAGGTGACCTTTTTATAAGCATGGAGTATCCAAGTCTGAGCAGCACCTTCGTGAATGAGGACGATCATCCAGTCATCATCCAATCTCCATTTCGTACAAGTGGAAATTGTTACAGTATTAATAATTGTACATCAAAACATTTCTTCCATTTTTTTATTTTTACTGGGTTTAGATTTTTACTTAGGTTAATTTTACCAAAATTTGTGCAAATGAATTATATAAATAAAAATTGGGATTTTGGTCTAATGATTACCGAGATAGGTTATCGTCTTGAAAATCATGATATCGATTTTTTTACGAATGCGGGAAACACTATAAAAAAAATAAAAAAATTATATGAATAAAATGAAATTAGTTGGTGTGACATTGGCTATAAAATGCATCTAGTAAGTAGTGGAATAAAATGGAAGAAACATTTTTTTTTAAAATGAAAATATTTATTAAAAAATTAATAATAGCGTAGTCGTGTAAGATTAACTTGGTGTGACATTGGCTATAAAATAAGTAATTCTTTCTTGATTTTTTTTCCCTAAGAGATTATTTATTATAACATATTTTAATATGTATTGACAATTTAATTAATTAATATACCTTTCTCTGTAAATCACAGGCTCATTATGATCATTAAATATTTTTTGATAAAATATTATATGGAGTGATAAGGGGTTTAACAATTATTATTTTAAAATATTTTTTTCTTGCGATTTTAAAAATCTACTGATGAGGTGCATTATGCATTTCTTTTATACAAAAGAATAAAGATATTTATTCCATTATTTTATTATGAAATAACATTTCCGTGCATATACCTACTTCTACAATTATTTCTGTAATTAAATTAGTCCAAGCTTAATTATGGGATAAAAACAGGCATACTATATGATGTCATCCCCGCTCGAGATTCTTTCATTTTTATAAGATCACACGAGTTTTAATTTTAATTACGTACTTACCTTAATTTGTCCCCTAATCTTTATCTCCCTTTACACTTTAAACCTATCGATCACAACAAACAGTCTTATATTCCCTTATAAAAATGAAGAAAATAAAGCGGCTAATAGATGAGATGAGACCTTAGGAGTAATAATCTTATTGACTCGTCTCCTCCTTCCCTTTATCTGTTCCTTTTCCATTCAAGAAATATATGGTTACATTATTATCTCTGTTAATTAAATCTTACTTACTGTAGAGGCTCATCTCTGATCTAGCTACATTATTTCTTGGATGGAATTACAATCTTAATCTGGACTACGAATGATTGATCCTACCTAACTAAACAGGAATTTTATTTTATTTTACGGAATAGTGACAAGCAATATTGAATAAGAAAGAAAGATAGCGACAACCTCTAATCTTTTCACTCTCACCCCATTGAATTGTGGTTGATGCATGAACATATATACACTATAGTAATAAGAAAGTCAATCATCAAAGAAGAATTAATCCTAGAGAGAAAAACTGAGAAACTCCATTATTATTGTCTTGTTCATATAATTAAGTTTAGTGGAGCCCAACTTTGAGGGTCCATTTCATAACCTCGCAATTATTAAAATGAGCTTTGGTTAGCATATACTTAAATTAATTATATCTCCATTTGATACAATAACTCAATTAAAATTTACTTATATCTCCATTATTTGAAGGAATAACTGCTTATTTTATATTATATGCTCAATAATTTTGATTACAAATTTTTTGATTATTAATTTATTACAAATATTAAATAATATTTTTTTCATCTCTAATTAATTATCATTTTTTTTATGCCAACATGCACTATATATTTAAATTATTGGTGGTAAGCATGGAAAAAACATTTGAAATTGAATAAACATAGACCATACATCAAACATGGCCATTTAATATTCTGGACAGCCACTCCACCTAGCTAGCTACAGGAAATTATAAATGTGGATCGATGCTGTAATTTTTCGTCACAAATATATATACTTTAGGATTATTTTTCTTAACGCATGTTTAAGAATTAGGAGGACAGTACTCTACCTGCACCACAAGCATATAGGGATTTGTGAATATAATATCTCATAATGTTATCATAAAAAATCGACATCATGATTTTTATGATAAAAAACTCATCTGAATAACCACTCATCACGATGGAGATGTTGAGGTGTTCTGTTCTTGTGGAAGATCGAAGGAGGAAGTTTCTCACGGAGGTTTGCAATGGATTATCTGTATTTTGTCCGGGTCGATTTATTTTTATTTTTATTCTCGGTATTATCTGTATTTCGTTTTGCAATGGATGGCCATTAATCTGCTTGTTGGTACTCTCTGGGATCGAAATTAAGAGGGGTTCTCTTCAATTTTGCTCGCGATTGAAGTTACCGAAATCCTTTCGATTTCAAATTTCATACGAGCTTGTGCTTCGTCATGGGTCTTTTGAAGTTTGGAATTCGAGTGTCTCTCGGCCTTTTGGGGTTATTACCTTCAATTATGGACGATGTCGCTCCAATCGGTGGTATCGGTTATAGGGAGTTTAGAGAAATTGATTCAATCTTGCCTATTATACGGCATCTACGGCGCCTTTAGTTGCGGCGATTGCTCGAGTTTTTATACCACGGTTTTCGACTCTCGGGTTAGAAAGTTATTAAGCTGTACGCACCATAGCCGTGAAGAGGTGTAGACCCTCGATTAATCAATCGATCGGCTTTTACGTAACTTATCCCACTCGTATTGGTTTAGGCTTACAAGCCACAACTCTTGTATTGTTTAACCATTTATAATGAAATACATGTTTGCATAAAAAAAAAAAATTTATTATTTAATGACATTTAATCAGACTCGTGATTGATGCATCCGTAATATTTAATATAAAAAAAAGACACGCATGAAATGAAACCATGGGCGATGCGATCTCTTCATTTTTTAAGTCTAGTTGTATTCGTCTAACATATCGAATTGACTTTTATATATGTAATACCCTAAAAAAAGAAAAAACTTTTATATATGTAATGTGAAAAAAATAAAAAATATTGAACTCAAGACTTCTGATTAAATTAAAGTCCCAAATCATATTCATTTGAAACCTTTACACCTTTTTATATTTTATCCTGAATGTAGTGGAGGCTTTCAAGTCAACGATATCGTTAAGTATAGTCTCGAACATTAGTGGAGTAATCACATTATCAATGTTCATTCAAGTTTGAACATAAATTTTATGCAGTATACATATACATGATTTTACGATACATGATAATTAATGTATACGTCTTCGGCCTTCCTCCATTTTAAAAAGTAGAGCATTTTTTAATTAAAATAGTGGTCTAATGGTTAAGATACAATCTCTCATTTTTTATTTTAGAGATTAAATGTTTAAATTCATCAAATACATAAAAAAAAAAAAAAAGACAGCTGTGGTCCTTGCTGGAAATGGATAATTTAATTGCAGAGTTGTTCTTCGTTCTGTTATGTTGCAAGAAAGTTTGAATAAGTATCTACTCGTAGTAATAACATGTAAATGTACAGGAAACATATGAAGAATTAATAAATTAAATTATCTACGTAGACATCGAAAATTGAACGCTAGGTCTAAGGCAGGCAATAAGAAGTGGGGCACATTTATTTCCACATGCATGGTATAGGTAGAGACTCCCCTGATTAGTACGGTCATTGATGAAGGAAGGCTCCAAATAATTGCTTACAATAAGCCATGTGGCTCTTGTGGTCAGACACAAAAATGGTCCATGGATATTGCTCTCTTTGATTTGCTGATAAAATTAAGCCATGGAGAGATGCTCTCTACTCCCTTTCCTTCTTGGATCACTGAATGAATGAAGGCTTGCCATGAATTGTTGTTAGCTAACACATTCTAATATATGTTATGCGTATCCAAGTTCATAATCTCGAATGAAACGTTGATCAATGATCTATAACGTATATAAATGTTAGCACGATCTCGAATTCCATATCACAAATGAAACCTTTATCAATATTGAGATATATTGTGTGACTCATATAATCTCGAAGAGTTATTAATCGGTATGTGCATAATTAGCATGGAAAAAAAAAAATATAAACTTATCATATTTATATTGTCGAATTCAAGACGTCTACGATGCCTCTATATAAGGAGATGTAGAGCTGATATCCATATAAAATATGTGTGTGAACTGTGTGTATTTTGGTGGCAATTGAATGAGTATAGTGACCAAGAGTCCAAGCCATATTTTCTTTTTGGAACCCCCTTTGGCTGTTAGTTTTGAATTTTGGATTTTTTTTTTTTTTTACACGTGAAGGAAAACAAAATGCTCTTATAAGAGCAATTGGTAGCTCAACTTGTAATATTGCCTCCCTCTCTGTAAATATATGATTTTTTAATATATTTAAAAAGAAAGAGGTTTATATATTTATTAATATTGATTAAATAGATATTATTTTGAGTATGTGGAAAAAGTTAAAAAAAATATGCATATTTATTATATTTTATTTTTGGACACCTATATATTTATTATATTGATCGATCTGCAGCGCTTCAGCAATCACATGTTACTTTGTTTGCTTCCATCTAGCTTGGGATATATATGTCGATGTTATTTTATATCATGAATAGTTTTTGTCTGGAAACTGTAACAATTAGATTAGTATAATTATTAAATTGGTATGAATCGATCGACCATGGTTTTTGGTTTGAAATAAATAAATACTCCCCCGGTATGGACTATCAAAATGTATGATATTTGAAAATGTATGATATTTTGTATTTTTGGTTAATTCATATACATATGTATTTAATTAATTAATTTTATATGTATATATATTTTAATAAATATAAATATAAAGCATTGTATTGTATTTTAATACGGTTGAATTAATATTCTCCGACTTCGATAATTGTAACAATTGAGAGCCAAGCCAACAAATGAATATATGCTACTTCCTCCAGTCTACAATTACTTGTCGTTTTCTACATATATAATTGTATAGAAAAAGCGACAATTAATATGATGGATGTAGTAAATCTAAGAATATTACTCTCTCTGCTGCGGTAATTTTCTTTGAATAGATGCAGTAAAAATTATGGTTGACCTGCACAATCTGAGTGCAGAGTTGACAAATTAATTACATGGCTTAAACTAGTATATATTGAGGATGTATCGTTGTGATTCTGAAGCATATTCATTCATGGCTGCCTGCCCGCCTTCAACACCACCTCTTTAATTCATTATTATTAGATTAGATGATGTAGATCAGGTATATATTTATAGCATATTGACCCTTTTTTTCTTTACAACAGAATGTTGACTTTCAGAAAGCGCATTTACTCTACATGATAAAAGACAAATTCAAATAAAACTTTTTTTGAATAATTCAAATAAAACTTTTATAATTCCACGAAATGTATTGAGATATATTTACGAGGCAATAGTAGAAAGGCTTTTCTTTTGCATAATGTATATCCTGACAATTACTTTTTATTTTCTCAATCAATATCCTGACAATTACAAATTCATAAAAGTTCTACTGATTATGTCTAAACCAACATATACGATATTTATTTCAAAGTCCACGTGAGTCTCTGCGCCAGTTAACATTAGGAACATTGATTGTCGAAAAAAAACATTAGGAACATAGCCGTTCAGAGAAGTCCAAAGTCCAAGTTATTCAAAAAAAAGTCCAAAGCAAGGCCCAAAAATTAATGGGCCTCCCATTTCAAAAGAAAATTTAATGAGTCTTGCCTAAAAATACACATGAAAGTCCATTTGAATAATGGGCCTCCCCACCCCCTCTCGACCAAGCCCCAGTCAGAGATCACTTGACAGGATTTTTCCAAAGGAGGATATCAATGCCGTCAAACTGACCATAAGTCGCACGAAAAAAACTTAGGTGCATTTCCATAAGTATCTTATATATCTTCTTCTTCTTCTTTTTCGATAAAAGGGATAAGTTGACATAAGCGAAAGTAAAGTTTTCACAATAGAGTTACAAGAAAGCAAAAAAAACACCAATACAAAAGTTACAACAATCAGGGGAAAATAGAACAAGCACATAATCTTAGTCAAATACGATATGTATAGTCACGACAGGGAGAAGAGAGTGCATTCTGATAGCTTTTCCAAGCCTTTATCATCTCAATTCAAAATGGCCACCTCAAATATGTCAGCCACCAATATGTCGAGGCAAGGAAGTCTTGCTATCATTCCAGCTAAGCAGAGAGGGTTTAGGCATGTACTACTAGCTTCTTGTGAAATCAGAACTCAGTAACACCTTCTACAGGTCAGTCTTAGCAAAACAACCTTCCACATTATTAGAACTCGTAAAACACATCCTTCAGGCACAAGAAATCTATTTTCCAGACATAGCAAAAACTAATCCTTCCACCTTATGTAGCAATAGACCCAGCAAACAAAGATTTAAAGTAAAGTTTCAAACTCCAGCAAGATCAATCAATATGGACGAGGGATTCACATTACTCCTAAATTGGCAACAAGAGAATCAGGTCACAATAAACAAACAGTATTATGGGATTGAAGTAATAATCCAGCTCGCAGCTTTTATCCAAGTGATTTTGTGATTTCCAGCATTAGTAAAGTCAACTTCTTAATCCTAAAAAGATGCTCAAAGTAAGACTCCATGCAGTTTCCTCCCAAAACATTAAAATCACCACCCCCAAAACTATCATATCAACTATCAAAACATAATCACTCCACAAACAATAGAGATATAAACAGCAAGAGAAAGAAAATAACACTCCTTATAATTTAGTTACATTTAATAACAGAAAACTTATCATAAACTTGGATGCATCACACAATGCTTCACAATGTATTTAGTTGCCACCCAAAGTCCTCTGAAACTCAAGAAAAGGCAGCACGAGCGATTCAAAACTCAATCTTCGAGAAATTTCCTCAGCTACAAGAAATGGCTTCCGAAGCCAACACAGTATTAAGGAAGAGTATGTGGTTTTAATCAGAAGTTTATCTGTTTCCTCAGCTTGCGATCAATGAAAACTTGATTCTGTGGCGAACTGGTAGCTTCCTCAAATCTTCACATTACATCTGTTGATATCTGAATTAGCAATTGATTCTTGTGAACATGTG
>JANIEQ010000355.1:0-15503 GCA_024708375.1 Oxalis stricta | reverse complement strand
GAAAGAAGTCCGAACATGTTGAGAATGATGATTACGTGTCACTAGATAGTCCAATGAATGACTTGAATGAATCAGTTGAGCCATTAGAACTCGAAATGAATGAACAACTAATGATTAGGAGATCAACTAGACATAGGTTCACACCTAAACATCTAGAGGACTATCACTGTAATCTAGTCCTATCTCTCGTCACAACAGGATCACACATCATTCCTCAAACGAGTCAAGCAGCATTCAAATTCCAGGTACACCTCACTCAATCAAAAATCTTTTTGCCTTTCCTAATCCATCTCCTAATCATCTAGCTTTTTCTTTGAAAATATGTTGTCAAAAAGAACCTAATTCTTTTGAGCAAGCTATTGAAAGTGAGAATTGGCGACATACCATACGAGAATGAGCTGAGAGCTCTTTTAGAAAACAAAACCTGAGAAATTTCAGAATTGCCTAAAGGAAAGAAAGCAATAGGATGCAAATGGGTTTTCAAACTCAAGCATAATGCAGATGGGAGCATAGAAAGATATAAGGCAAGGCTTGTGGCTAAGGGTTACACACAAAAGGAGGGAATAGACTACTCTGAAACCTTTTCTCCAGTAGCCAAATTTACAACTATCGAATTTTACTTTCAGTTGTAGGCTGCAAAGAAATGGCATGCTATTCAATTGGACATCAACAATGCATTTCTACATGGAGATCTAGATGAGGAAGTATACATGAAACCACCTCCTGGCTCAGACATACCTCCTAATAAGGTTTGCAGACTAATGAAATCCCTCTATGGTCTAAAACAAGCAAGCAGGCAATGGAATTTCAAGTTAACCGAGGCTTTGACACAAATTGGATACTCTCAATCTCAATGTGATCATTCATTATTCATCAAGCATGAAAGTGAATCCTTTACGACCATCCTAGTTTATGTTGATGATCTAGTCATTGCAGGAAATGATCTCAGACAAATTGAAACAACAAAATCCTATCTAAATGACAGATTCAGCATCAAAGACTTAGGAAAGTTAAAATTTTTCCTTGGCTTTGAAATTGCCAGATCACAACATGGCATTCACATGTGTCGAAGGAAGTATACCTTAGAATTGCTTGCTGATTCTAAATTCCTAGGTCTGTAAACCTGCATCTACTCCTATGCTGCACTCTATGGAATTCTCGATCAATCTCCCAAGCTGATGAACTCTTCTGTCTACAGAACCTTGATAGGAAAGTTGTTGTACCTCACTCATACTCGTCCCGATATTGCACAAAGCACCCAACATTTATCACGAGTTCTTATGTGATCCTACAGAAGAACATTTAAAGGGAGCTCATCGAATTTTAAGATACCTGAAATCATCTCCGGGGCAAGGCTTATTCTTTCCTTCAAATAACACCTTGCAACTTCGATCCTACTCGACTCGATTGGGCAAGATGTCCTTTGACAAGAAAGTCAGTTACAGGATTTCGTGTATTCCTTGGAGATGCTTGTAATTTCCTGGAAATCCAAGAAACAATCCACCGTTTCGCGTTCTTCTGCTGAAGCGGAATACGAGGCACTTGCTATGGTGACTTGTGAACTACAATGGATACGACTATGTCCTTCAAGATCTTCAAGTCAATCATTCTCAAGCTGCTTACTTATACTCGTGACAATCAATCGGCTATTCACATAGCTCGCAATGTTGTTTTCCATGAACGGACAAAACACATTGAGATTGATTGTCACATCATAAGAAACCAGCTGAAAGCAGGATTGATTCATCTTCCACAAATTCCATCTTCTTCTGCAACTAGCCGATTTATTCACAAAATCACAAAGAGCACCCGATTTCGTATTTTTCTCTCCAAGCTTGGACTCATCGAACTTCGACAAGTCCCGCTTGTGGGGGTCGTTGAAATTTGGGCATAGAAGGAAGAAGGAAGAAGATGAACAATTGAATTTGGGAATTAGGGATTTGGTTTTGAATCGGTTCATGACCGTTGGAAGAGAAAAGAAGAAACGACGTCGTCTTGGTTTGCAAAGGAGATTACCGTTGCCAGCCAAACGACAATGATTCTTGCGTTTTGATGCGTCTCTGCCTCACGAGAATGAAACGCAGCCGTTTTGCTTCCGTGTCGATGGGCTTCACTCTTCAATGGGCCTCGCTCTTCTCTTCGTCTCGGCCCAAGTCTTCCTCAACTGCTCCAGCCCAAACCGAAGTCCATCACTTGTTGCATCGGTTGCTTGCAATACAAGGCAATGTCTTCCATCACAATCCACTACAACAACTCTATGTCATTTCAAGGCATGGTGAAACCATACTTAGCATGTGTTTGATTGTAATCACAACTAAACAAGTATGGGCATAGATTAGACATTAGTACTTAGTTAACTTCTAATGCACACTTAGATTGTAATATAAATAGACACACTTTGTAATGAAACAATTAATTCAAGTTAATAAAAAATTGAGATTTCTCTCAACAACAACAAGCCTCTCGGTTTCATAATTCAATATTAACTAAAGAATTGCATGAACATACAGAATGGACTGCAGTATAGGGTACCTAAATAGTCAGTAGTAAATGTAGATTTATCTCTGGATTTCACACACCATTGTGACATGTAATAAAATGTATATAAATGATAAGAGTCGTACCTGCAGGTGAGAGTCTATGATATCAATCTGTTGGTCCAAGTAACCTTGTAGAATTTGCAACCATAAACAAGTAAGAGCTAAGCTTATTGCTCCTATAGCACGTTACGGAAACAAAAATCTGGTTTCTTATTTTAGCACGTTACAGAAACACAGACAAGTAGTATGAAAAATACACAATCCCAATAGAAGTACAAGCTACTCCATATCTGGTATGTACAACAAAGAAGAACACAGGTTAGACTAACACAAGTTCTTAAATTGAAACACTTGGATAAATGGTTCAATCCAAGTGGTTCAGCTCAAGATATTTAAACAAGAAAAAAATAGGCAAAATAAAAATCTTTGGCGGCCAAAACTGTAATGGAAGTTAGACTTTAATACTCGAAGCATTTGCTAGTATCAGTTATTTTCATCTAAGCAGAAGCCATAAAAAGCAGAAAATGATACATAAAAACATGTATACCTACAACATGCCAACTTTTTTTCTCTCTAATTCTATGGCATCGATGTAATTAAACCACATAAAATTGATACCAGAAAACCCCATAATTCAGCATTTAATCCAGAGGGGGAAAAACACATAGATCGATGTCAATTTCAATTAGTGGTAGTATTGTTTTCAATTAGTTCAGTATGCACGTATAGCAGGAAAAACCCACAAATCGAATAACGCATACATCGATGGCCAGACCATGTAAAAGATGATAAGTATTTCCAGAAGAAAGATAAACCCCTCCAATTGACGAACGAGCTGATTACATGTAAATTGAAACTTTCTATCTGAGTGCAAGGGGTTATTAACAACATGAACTCAAATAATTTCTTATGTGAAAACCTTTTCAATTAATGCAACGATCTGAAGACGAACGAATTTATACCAACACAATAAAAAAAATTAACTCACCTTTGATGTGGCTGCTTACTGCTTAGTACGCGAAACCTAATGTAGAAGAGAAATCCTTCTAGTTGTGTTTTGGGTTTCAGTAAGATAGATCTAATGAAAAGGGAAAAAAATACCCCGTTTTTATTTTCCGGTTTCCCCCAAAAAAGTCCCGCTATTTATCATCAAACCTTTAATTTAAGGTTGAAATAGGACCGTACTTATACTAATAGCTAGAGGTTTGGGCGGTCCTTACTATATTACGACTATTAAGGAGGGGAATCGTCAATTAAAATTTGGCGCATCCAAAAAATCTTTTGGTTACAGGACATCCCGTCCTAATAGTCTTTATTAGTAAAGGGAAACAGTCCACTTCTCAATAATTGGTCCTTGATAGCCGCTTTTCTAGTAGTGATATTTTCTACCAACGACAAATCTTTTATATGCTCCAGCTCTTCAAACTATTGAGATAAAATCATTAGCATGAATTATTTTTCCATCAGCTACATTTAGCAATACTAATCGAATTCATATTCGATCTGGGATTGTTTCCACAATCCATCGTATAACAATTGAGCGAGTCGATACTCCTCCTAGAGTAACTATCGTAATTCGAATCAAAATCAAGGCATCCAAAACAATATCATTTAAGTTGATTCGTTCATAAGTCTCTAGATCTCATTAACAATTAAACGAGAGACTTACTTAAGTATAAACTAAACTCAATCGGATTAGCCGACACTAGTTCGAGTAGCAACTCAATGATCTAGTTCAGATCACCGTACCTCCCAATTTCCATCATCATTCATTACAATTTATTGTGTTTAGTATTATCTTTAGATTATTTACGTAAATTGTGTTAATTAGTATTGATTCGATACTCTAAACTTATTCCAAATTCATTACTTAAGAATAGTTAATTAGATTTCTACATTTAGGATATTCTTAAGTAGATCTATATAAATCTATTGATCACTTTATCTAAAAGGAATTGCATTTTAAGTGATTAATTAAATAGATTTCCGTTGGAACTCGTTGAGTTGATCACGTTAAGTGACTTAGTCGAAAAAGAGTTAGGGCAATCATATTTCAATTGGTATCATAGCAGGCAAGATTATGTGCTAATTCGGTGAGATCAAGTCCTAACTACTACCAAGACATCAATTCAAGTAATCTTTTGAAAGAGTACTCGAATACATGGGGTATTTATTTTGGATCAAATAATTAATCACCTGATTTAGACGATAGAAGAAGAAACCACAAACAAGAGAGTCGACAAAAAGACGAGACACAAGTGATATCTTGATAGTGGATGTTTAAAGCAAATGAGTGGAAATGCTAATAACCTAATTAAATAAGGTAACTTTAAGAAATTTCGAATTTGTAATGCTCGATGATAAAAGTAGAAAGAAGATCATTAAAAAATGAATTTTAGTTTTAAGAGACAATATTAAATTAAATAATGTACTTTTTGTTGAAGAATTAAAAGCAAATTCTTTTCATTCATAAGATGGTTGGTGGATGCATGGTAAATTTAAGATATATTTGAAGAATTGTTGGGCGACTATCTCGAATGATAAATCTTTTTTAGTTTCCATTTTTACAAGAAAACATGACACTTTATTGAAGATTTGAATGTTTCAATGTTTCTTTCGCATATGATCCTTCACCGCAAGGAATTAACAATGCGTTCATCACTCTTATTCCAAAAATTCAGGGCGCCACCTCTTTCTCTAAATTCCATCTAATATGTCTTGTCAATAGATTGTATAAGATCTTCGCAAAACTATTAGCAGAAAGACTGAAACTAGCATTTACGAAAATTATTAGCATTAACCAGACAACCTTAAAGGAAATACATATTTGACTGATTTCTGGTCGTCCCATTTTGTGAAAAAGTTAAAAACCCAAGCTAGAGTACTTAAACTGGATTTCCATTAAGAATTTGACTCCGTGAGCTGGGATTAATTAATAGACATAATTGAAGCAATGAACTTTGTAGAAAAAGGATCAAATGGCTACGCTCATGTATGTCTTCTGACGACACTTGTAGTTATAATAAATGGGTCACCGTTCGATTTCATCTCCCCAGAATGCGGGCTGAGACAAGGCGATCCGATCTCGCCTTTTCTCTGTTTAATTTCTGCAGAAGGTTTGCTACAATTTTTCTGGAAAACAAATGCAAAAGGTAATATCTCAGGTATGATAACTATCGATCATCTATCCTCAAGTGATTCAAACACTAGTACAAGCGAAAATCAAAATTGAAATCAAATTAAACGAGTTTGACAACAACGATGAATCAAAATGAGTGGGATAAGAGAAGAGGCTCCACCGGCATCAATCGGGAAGATGAAAAAATTTACTGGCATCGATCGGAGAGATGAGGTGTCGACGGATTGAGAAGAGCGTGAGAGACTAAGAGGATTAAGGTTTTTTTTAAAATAATATGAAAGTTGAGTGGCGTTAGAGATGTCAAGTAATTTGATTAGATTCTTTTGTAATTTGATTTAAAATATAAGGATATACTAGTCATCAATATATTATTCAGTTAAAATTCTATAAATTAATAATGTCAGGATCTGAAAAATTTATTAATTTAAAGAGTTATTAATTTATCGATAAATTAATAATTATTAATTTAAAGAGTTTTTAACCGATTCAACGTAATTCATATTTTCGTATAAATTAAGTAATTATACTGTACATACCAAACAAAAAGATAAATTAGTCTATGTCTCTTAGAATTACGTTGCGACGAATCTTGGGACTCAATAGTTGTATTGTGTTCTTACTTGGTGGCAATGGCTCCAAATAGACTTGAACTTTAAAGGAAACATGACAACTATTGAATCATATTTCAATAGAGTGTAATATATTTTTTTCAGTTTTTATGAATTATTAATTTATGATTTTCTTGGGACCAAAAATTATAAAGGGATCTCCGAAAAATTATTATCTTATTATTTTATCGAGTTTTTCAATTTTTTACATTAGCCCAAGTCGAGAATCAGGACAAATTTATTATTTTAGAGATTTATTAATTTACCGAATATTAATTTAAAGAATTTCTCTTGTAATTGGAGTTGTACCGGACGTGTACGCCTCTTTTCGATGGGACAAAATTAAAAAATGTGAATAAATTGGAAAATTTTGTCTTATCTTGTTTTGTCCCAATATGTTGCTAAATATCTTTTAGAACATCTCACTCCCAAAATTAAAAAATGTGAATAAATTGGAAAATTTGCCTTGCCTTGTTTTGTCCCAATATGTTGCTAAATATCTTTTAGAACATCTCATGTGGAGAGTTGAAGTGTTGGTTGAATGTACGTTGGAATTAATTTTGCAGTGGAGTAAAAAGTTAGGACCCGTTCAGTAGGGGAAAATTCTCGTTTTCATTTCGTTTTTCGAAAACTACTTGTACATTCTCAATTTTCATGTCATTTTTATTTTTTTCAAAATGTGTTCAGTATACAATTTTCATTTTGTTTTCCAAGTCAAAATCCCATTTAAGTCAATTTTAGTCAACCCAAAACCCAACCTCAGCCATCGTGCCTTCCGCCACGGCCTCTCCCACGCCGCCACCACCATCGAGCTCGCCGTCGCCACCACCACCATCGAGCTCGCCGTCGCCACTCCCGACGTCGTCTCCTTTTTGGATCCGGTTGTCGGTGACGTAGGTGACGCGAGATTTGAAGCTCCGTTGCCGTTGGCGACGGTCGGTGAAGACGAAGAAGGAGACGAATCGTTCCGATTGCGATGAGGTGACTCTTCGACCTTCCGGCCATAGCTCGATCTTTGTTAATCGGTTGCGCCGTCGTCGACCACGGAGCGGGTTGGACGAGAGAGAGACGAAGAAGACGGACGTTTCCATCTGACGACGACGCGACGACGACGAAGACGAAGTCGTCCAAGCTTAGATCGACGACGACGAAGACGACGACGGCAACAAAGCCTCCGGGAGGAGATGACAGCTTCGATCGGAGGCGTACGGACGGCGGCCGGAGATGACGACTTCGATCGGAAGTGGTGGTGGTGAGGTGGTGATAATACACTATGACCCCGATGTTTTCCATTTCTTTCATTCCAAATCCTTGAGAATTTTGAAAATTAAAAATTTGACTCTCTCATTTTTCAGAGAATTTTGTGAAAAACGAAAACGAAAATCCTCTATCGAACGGATTTTCAAAGAAAAATGAAAATTTTGTGAAAAATGGAAATTTTTCGAAAAATTTTCGAAAACCGAGGCCTACGAAACTGACCTCTTAGGATGTTCACATATCATATAAAAATTCATTTTTTTTTTTTCTTTCCAACCTTCTTTCTCTTTTTAATGAAGTGGAAAGGTATATCAACTATAACAACAAATTTATGCAAGCAGAACGCCTAATAAAAAAATATTTAGGCATAATGAATGTAGAAAATGTCCGATCAAAATTTTTCACCATAAAACAAAGTCGAGATCGGTAATCAGAGGTTGAATTGCTGATAAATCAAATATGAAATCGTCAACTAATCACGACCAATATTCTTAGAGAATAACCATAGCTTTCTAATTTATTTATGACAACTGCGTGAAATACGTAGAGAATCTTCTCCATAATTAAAGTTATGTTAAACAAATAACAAGTAGCTTTTTGTACACACTGATGGGGCATTTAATTAAAGGCTTAAAAGCTTTGCAGAAGAAACACCCAGAAATTAAAGGGGGAGTAGAAACCGAAGTGACTATAAAAGCTCTTGAAGCACAGATCAAAGGATAAAATTTATAAAATACTTCTTCCGTGTCTTTTTATATACATTTTTATTCATTATATTAAAATTAAAAAAATATCAAAATATATGCATTTTTACTCATTACATTAAAATTAAAAAAATTAAAATAATTTATATTTGTGACAAGAATAGAAATAATGATGTCTTTAACTTTATTAAAAATTACGTTATACTGTACAATTTCTTTATCTCACACTTTACAAATCGAAGATCAAAACAAACCAGCACAAAAAAGTTTTTAAGTTTCTATGCGGCGGCGGGCGGCCGCGTTGGCTTTTACAAGAATTGATTTGGAGAGTTGGATCCAGAAATTTAGGTCCATTAAAACTTGAGTGATCCGGTTGAGGCCGATTCGAGCAGACGGATGGGATCGGACCATTTCTCATATCGACCCGATAAACCACCGACCCGACTCAACACTTGTCTTCAAAAGCTTCGGTGGAGCTCTTCTTTATTTTAATGGAGAATAATCTTTTTCTTTTGAAGTTGGAATTTTTTATTTTCTTTTCCCTTATCTTTTTGAACTATAGCGCTATTATTAGAATTATAGAACAAAGTGACGCAGAGAGCTGGGATGGACTAACATGTTCTTCATTCTCCTTTCATATCTAAGATTTTTCTTTCGGGTAAACTCCTACGGATCGA
The DNA here is from genome assembly GCA_024708375.1 of Oxalis stricta. Classification (NCBI taxonomy): domain Eukaryota; kingdom Viridiplantae; phylum Streptophyta; class Magnoliopsida; order Oxalidales; family Oxalidaceae; genus Oxalis; species Oxalis stricta. The sequence continues at coordinate 6,578 of JANIEQ010000355.1, read as the reverse complement.
GTCGATTCACCCAAATCTCGATTCCTCTATCCTCAATCTCTCCGCATCCATCGTCGTTCAGTGATGCTAAGCCTCAATCCAAAAAGACGATGACGATTATCCATTCTTGCCGGTGAGATTCGGTTATGGCTCGCGGTGTCCGCGACGGAAGAGGCTCGTGGCGGTTAAACATGTGCCGAGCTCCATCATCGCCACCCAATCATGCATTGGTGTATTTGGTAGTAATAACGAGTAACAATATCGTTGCTTGTTCATTGATAAAAGTGATAAAGGGAGAATGATGGAGGACAATCCAATGCCTTCCTCTTTCTTAACCTATTGCTCAAACCATTCGGCCTCTACAAGCCCATATGCTATATTGAAGATTCAATCCAAGCTCAACTCAAGGGAAGCTCAACCAGCTCAACTCCACTTCTAAGACACGTTGGGACAAGATTCCTCAAGACACATTCAATGCTTGTTCGGACAAGAATCTCGGCTCCTCCACACTTCCGGCTCATGGCGGCCGGACCACTTGAAAAAGTCTCCCGAATCCAGCGTTACCTAGGTGCATGTTATTGAAATTAATGCAAGTTCATGCTCTCCCTATGTTCACCTTGACGCCCACATTTCATTTACTCCTTTTCACACCTCCGAACCGCATTTTCCCTTTGTATTTTCATTGTTATTCGATTTTCATGATGTATTTTCATTCTCTATGTATTTTCATTTATTTTTAAGACATGTATGTAGTTCTCTAGGTTCCTTTCATCTCCCCTTATCTAGTTATGTGAAAGGTCTCTTAGGAAACTATTTAATTTCGTGCATGGAGTCTTTGGCCGATCATGTGGTCAAATTCTCGTTATAAATATGTGTTTTCCTATTCAATAAAATTCGGACCTGAAAAATGAAGTCAAAACCTTGTTTTTATCTTTTATAAATATAACTTCTTTCTAAGTTATAAGCTTCTTGTTTGCGTTGAAAACAAAACCCCTTAACCATTTCGTAGAGACTTAGTTCTCGTTTTTTCGAGGGGAAAGGAAGTTTAGGCCTTTATCCTTGACACTTGAAAGTAGAGGATGGCAATGGAGCGGATTCGGGACGGATAGTACTATCTCACACCTCCGTATCCGTTTAAAATAATCACTCTCCGTCCCCGTCTCCATATCCATGATGGATAAAAAATTACATCCGTCCCCGCATCCATTCGGGTAATGGATATCCATGGATTTTTTATTCATCGGTTTCTTCGAAAATTTAACATTAAATACATAAAAATAAAACAAAATCAATCGAAAACTATTTTATTTATTAAGCAACGATAGTTATATTTTTTTTATAGTTACACTAAATATTTGTAAAATAAAATTGATGCAACTTAACAAATAATAAGAAATCGATATAGCTATATTTTATTGGATTGAAAAACAGTATTTATAGCTATTTTATCTAAGCGGATATCCATTGATACATCCGCGGATAAAAATTTGTATCTGTCCCCACCTCCATTTATCAAGTGGATAAATTTTTCTATTTGCCTCCGAATCCATGGGGATTTTTTACCCTCCAAATCCGCTCCATGATGGATAAAATTTAGCGGATCTCCACGGATTCGGATAGAATTGTCATCCCTACTTGAAAGCCCTCAACTTTCAAGTACTTATTCTCTAAAAAATTCATGCAACTCATAGAGTTTAAGTGTTCGGTTAAACCCGTCCTTATTCTCTTGTTTGATTTTTGTCGTCCCTTTGGTTTGTTGGTTTGTAAAGTGACTCCGTCTTCTCGCACTCCATCAGTTAGCATAAGAGCCCATTCCTCTTGGGCGTCCTTTGGGTTCTATTGAAGATATCATGGAGAATTCTCGAAGATCCAACAAATGGGAGAAGTTTTCCCGACAACTCGATCGCCTCAACACTTGGATCAAGAAGCAACACTCCTCGGTAGATCCTCCATCTCCCCAGCCGTCTCGTGATCCTATTGAAAGGGTCCTTGTTGCTAATAAGGTCCTTAGCATGGAGAAGAAGAATGAAAAACCTTGAAAAAGGAATACTTTATTCCGATCTAAATGCAAGACTTATGGCAATATTTGTGATCTCATCATTGATAGTGGTTCTTGTGAAAACATTTTGTCCCAAGACATGGTTGAGAAACTCTCCTTCCCTACGAAGATCTTGATCATCCCTATCGTGTTACTTGGCTTAATGGGAAACACATCATCCGTGTGACCAAGAGATGCCTTGTTCCATTTGCTATTTCGGCCTATAATGATGCGGTTCGGTGCCATGTTATTCCTATGACATCTTGCCATCTTCTTTAGGACGTCCATGGCTTTATGATTGAAAGGTCACTCATAATGGAGAAGAGAATACCTACAGACCTTGTTTTTGATCGAAGAAAGTGCCCATCCAAAACCAGATCTCCAGAAGTTTATTAATGAAGTCACTCTTGGCATACTCTCTTTAGAAGAAAGAAGTGATTACTCAATAATTGCCGACCAATTTGTCTCTTGAAGTTGATGAAGAAGATGAGAAAACTCGTCCTCCCATTCCCCCAAAAGTGAAAAGGCTCACCGACTCTTTTTGAAGTCCTCTTTCCGTCCACTTTATCGAAAAGGCTTCCCCCTCTTAAGTGTGCAACATGAGATCAATTTTGTTCTGGGAGCCATCATTCCTAACAAGCTTTGTTATCGGATGAGTCCAAAAGAACATGCTATCTTACAAAAGGAAGTTGATGAGTTGCTTGAAAAGGGGATTCATCCGTGAATCCATTTCTCCTTGTGTTGTTCCACCCTTTGTTGTCCCTAAGAAGAATGGAAAGTGGAGAATGGTCATTGATAGCCGAGTACGTCAACAAGATCACTTTCAAGTATCGATTCCCTATTTCGACTTGACGACATGTTAGATGACTTTACATGGAGCTCGCGTGTTTACTCGCCTTGATCTTGCAAATGGTTTTCATCAAATTCGTATGAGAGAAGGAGATGAGTGGAAAACAACTTTCAAAACTAAAGAAGGACTCTATGAATGAGTTAGTAATGACTATGGGACTATCCAAGTCGCCAAAAACCTTCGGAGACTAATGAATGAGGTATTGAAGCCATTTCTCTATAAGTTTGTTGTTGTTTATTTTGACGACATCCTTATTTATAGCAAAAGTCATGAGGAGCACCTAGAACACTTGAGGTTGGGTTTTGATGTCCTAAATCATGAATCCTTATATGTTAATGTTGAGAAATGTCATTTTTGCGATAGTTCTCTTGCGTTTCTTGGTTTTATTATCTCTCATGGAAGGAATTAGCATGGATCCCTCCTAAAGTTGATGCAATTAAAGAATGGCCGATCCCTACTAATCTTTTTGAAGTCCGGAGCTTCCATGGATTTTGCTCTTTCTACTAGACGATTCATCAAGGGATTTAGCACCATCACAAGTCCTATCACCGATTGCATGAAGAAAGGAGTTTTTAATTGGAGTCCTCAAGCTACCATTGTCTTTAATCATCTCAAGAAGGTAATGACCGAAGCTCCAATCCTTGCTCTTGGCCGATTTTTCCAAGTTGTTTGAACTTGAGTGTGATGCTAGTGGAGTTGGAATTGGTGCGGTTTCTGTCTCAAGAAGGGAAACCTATTGCCTTCTTTAGTGAAAACAAATGAAGATCGGAGGAAGTATTCTACCTACGACAAAGAGTTCTATGCTCTCGTCCGTTCCCTCAAGTTTTGGAGTTCTTATCTCTATGGGAATTTCTTTTGTGCTTTACACCGATCATGAAGCTCTTAAGTTCATTCAAGGACAAAGTCATCTCAACAAAAGACATGCTACATGGGTTGAATATCTTCAACAATTTGATTTTGTGATCAAATACAAGGCTGGTGCTAATAACATTGCGGGTCCGACTCTCTTTCCCGTCGGCATTCTCTCCTCATCTCTATGCAAGCTCAAGTCATTGATTTTGAGATGTAAAAAATTAATCATTTAGAACATAAGAAGAAATCTAGATCAGCCTTAAATAACACAAGAGACAAAAAAACGAGCTCATTGAAGACCTAAGTAATAAGCCACCATTCGAAACCTGCAATCATCAAATTAAGTAGTAAAAACAAAAAACAACTCAAATCAACCAAACCCAATTGCAATTAAGCTTCTTCACCCGACCCGTAGCGACCCTCCAAAGTGCTCTCTTGATTCTCAAATCGACGTTATCGAGACCATCGTGGTGGATGGAAGATTAGACCTCGGCGGGGCGGAGCGAAGCTCTCGTTGGGTGACGAGGAGAGGGCGGCGAGGTAGCGGTGGCAACATCGTGGCTTTGTCGGAGTGGAAGGCTTGTCGCCGGCATGGTGAGTGGGAGTGAGGATCGTCGGCGTGGTGAGTGGCGAACGGCCGAGAGAGAGTAGTGAGGTCGTGTGGGGGTTTTGTGGTCGTTGCGTGATCTGAAGCAAATTAGGGATTTTTATCCCAAACCGTAGGCGTTAGACGTGGAGAGATCCAAGCCGGACACTTGTGATCACCGTTGGTAGAGATCTAATTTGATTTAGCCAAAATTTTTAAAAGCCCGCCAATACAGGCCCACATTTTAAAAAGCGTGGCGTAAAATAACTATCGCCACGGTTTTCAAACCGTGGAGACTTTATAACCACTCCACGGCTAGGAAAAGCGTCGCGTAAAAATATCTACTGCCCACGGGGAGATTTTTAACACCACGCTCAAAAAAATCTTGCACACACGTATAGCCTTCCGCCACGATTTTTGGTAGTGGAGACGTGTGACGTGGTGTAGCCCTATTTTCTACTAGTGTTAAAAAAAAAGTTGGGGTGACAAGTTTAACCATTGGGTATGACACGTATAATTACATGGTATAATACTTTCCACATCATCTTCCCACCATCGTGACATGGAAATTATTATAAACGCAATTATACGTGTCATCATACGATTGGTTAAACATGCCATATCAGATTTTTTGTAGACGTTACTAGAGAGGGACCAAATACCTAGTATATTTGTCAAATATAAGGACCAAGTATTGCGAAGTAGAACATGGAGAAGAACGGGCTTTAAAGCAAAACTTCAAGGACCAAACATATGATTTTTTTAAAAAGAATTAATTGCTTCCTTTATCTATCTGAGAGATCCTATAACTAAGCTCGTGGACCCGTAGCCGACGACTTAGTGTGCACTTCAAACGAAAGTATATAGATAAATCTAATCATTATTATAAGTTAACAAAATAAATGGGATGAAGACTTTAAGTGTTATTATTATTATTATTTTGACCAATCAAAGACAATAAATGAAAATTATGGTACTAAAACATATAAACGAATTTGAGGTTTTAGACAAAATAAGTTTTTGTAATGCATAATTATAACTTTTTGTATTATAAAGTGAAATAAATAGTAAATAAATAGTTATTTCATAAAATAATTAATAAAAATACATCTTTATATACAATTTTAATAAATTTGGCATATCAAGAAATTTTTAATTTAAATAATATCTCCTATGGCCAATAATAATAATAACAATAAATAAATTTGATTACGACGATCGATAACTTTATTTGACAAAACGTGAGATAGATGATGGGTAAGTATATTTGGGGTGCGCTATTTTTGGTGCTCGATATATATGAGAAAGTGAACATAGAAAGGTCATCTCGAAAATAGGGTTTTCGGTTTCACTAATTACTGTCATTAAGTGAAACCGGTAGTGGCGTTCGGATCAAGCCTCAAACCGGTGATGGCGTTCCCGATTTCACCCTCAAACCGGTGATCTTCCCCTTCCAAACCGTGATGGCGTTCCAGGTTTCACCCTCAACCGGTAATGACAATTCGATTTCACTTAATTATTGTCATTAAGGATTTTCGTCCCGAAAATAAAATTTCAAAAGAACTACAATTATTTACCTCTTAATCAATTCCAATTAAAATGTTTAGATTTTTTTTATAAAATAAATTTATATATTTCTGGTTTAACATATGATGGTGGTGTAGTATATTTGATAAAAAACCTAGAAAAATAAATTTGGTTATTATATCTTAGGGGATGAAGAAATAAAAAATGGTTATTACACTTCTCAATAATATTAAAAAAATTAAATAAAGAACATTATTATTAAAAAAATAATTAGATATAATTTTTAATTTTAAATTAAAGGGTGCTCCAAAACCACCGTTCCAACTCAAAACGGCAGTTTTGCAGCCATTTTGTAAAACAAAAAAGCGGTTATAAACTGCCATTTTGGCGAAATTTATTATTATTACTTGTTATTTTTATTTTGTAATGAGGAATTTTTAATAATTAATTAATAATATATTTAATTATTTTCTAACAAGGATTCTTTTTATAAAATGCAATATTGCATTTTTTAAATATTTAATAGCATCTCACTATTTTTAAACAACTACAAAAATTAATGTAAAATCAATATCTTAATTCATGTAAAATTAATTCTAATCAATATTAACCCACCTAACTACTAAATAATATAATAAAAATTAATTTAGATAATATAGTGAATCATGAAACATAAATAATATAGTGACTTATTTCATTATTGGTGCAAATAAAAATATAGGTATAGTATTGTATTTTTTATTTTA
>JANIEQ010000353.1:0-13290 GCA_024708375.1 Oxalis stricta | reverse complement strand
GTTTCTCTTGATCAATTTTTTAACACCCCTATCTCTTTTTAAATTGATAACCCGAGCGAATTACCAGTGCGGGATAATAAGTAAATTGGTTTTTTCTTTCCCTTTTTTCTTGTATTTTTGCTGCTTCTCTTTTTGTGCAACTGTTGTTGATAATCTGTGGCCAGGTCTTTTTATTCCGTAATCTTATGTTTGTTTTGCGATAGAATATCGGCATCTCAGATCAGGTGATCAGTAATATATCGTCTATTCCTCTCGCCCTTGTTTATAGTTTATACTTTTCCGTTTTGCTATGCTCTCATTATATTCCTAATAATACCTTTCAATTATATATTAGCTGATACTGTACATCCATCTCGCCCAGTGGATGATGTTTTGATTATTTATAAATTTTTTAATACAATCTATCCATATCCCCAAAATTAGGCTCCCCAAGAGTCGAACCTATGACTTCTCGATTGAAGAGCCAGACGTTATAATTATTGAGTCACTTCGCTGGTTGGCTCAATATTTTGATTAATTTGACATGACCTTTTTGATATAGTATAATTTTACTTATAAAATCTTAATATTCGATCCCGAAAATCGAACCCAATCTCACGAATAAATAAAATCTTAAGCTGTGTAAACTAAGTAGCACAGAGACGTGATGGATCCTGATTTGGGACTGCGACCGGCACGCTGCCAAACGGCAAAATAAAAAATATTAGGTCGGGTTTGGGACGACAGTTATTGTAATTACTCGTTAGTTAATACATATTTTTTTGATTTATTTGACATGATATAATTAATAAGATGACATTGAGGATATTTTTGTTAAATAAATATCAAAATTTTTCCAAATGGAGCATCATATATAACTTGACAATTATTTTTTTGACAAAATATCCTCAATACACCGATTAATTACATCACGTCAAAAATCAAAACATCATGTATTAAAAGACTTAAGAAATAATATATAAATATTTTTAAAATGAAAATGTATATTACAAAAACCTTGACAATCACCTAAACAATAAAGTGAATTCATGTTTAAATGAAGTTTTGTACTGATATTTAATTATAAAAATGCTATCAATTAAATTGAAATTGGGTAAAAATCATTCAAATCGTGGGAAAATATAGTTTTTCTTTAAAGAATATTTATCCTTTCTTATTTTTTTATTGAGAAAATTGGACATAATAGATGGAATATTATTCGAGGCGTCTAGAGTTTTTGGAAATTTCATCAGGGAAGTAGTGACTGAGTTTCCACTTGAGTTTGTGTCACAGGAAGTCCTCGGAACTGAGACGACAACACTTTTGAAGTCTCTGTCCTTCATTCTGTAAGAGAAACTGGCCTCCACCTGCCATTTTGAAGGCATTGACAGTGTATATTTATAGTGATTCAACTTGTTATGTGGCTTCGGCAGGTGTGCATGTGATAGAGAGAAGACGGGTGGTCCTAAAGCAATGTGTGAGGAAGAGTATAATTGAGGATCTATAAATAATTGTAAAAAGCATCATGTATGTGACGAAAAATATGACGATTTGTATTTATTTTTTAAACATGACGCGCCCGTATACATAAGATGAATGAGAAACCCATTCTTTCGTGATCCACGTTTTCAACTTGTGACAACTTTTTTCATGTCCTTATTGTTATTTCTAAAATTTCCGTAAAATAATACTATCTTTATTTTAAAATATATACAAATTTTTATAATTTAATTTATATTGAAAAATTTGCGATCCATTTTGAGTATGAAAGTTGATCTTAGTACGGCTAAGAATTCTAAACTGTCCTAGGACATACTACTAGTTGTCGCTTCTTTCTCTACCAATGGAATAAGGAGTGAGGAGCTCAAAGACCAAAAACAAATTAGCAAAGAACATATTGCCGGAGAAAGAAATATACAATTGATTTGGATCAGTACATGAAGACTAGTAAATGGATAATTAAAATAGTAGGCTAGGCCATTATACTATAGCTTTAGATTGGATTGATATAGTGGACAAGAAAAGCCACCTTTAAAGTTGATTATTCTCTTCAACTTGTGCCTCAAAAATAGCCTTACACTTACATGATTGCCAAATGCTTGTAGGGGACAACTTTTACTATATATTTTGTAGTCGAGTCATATTCGATAATTATAAATAATAAAAAAATCCAAATTAAACATAAAATAATAAATAAAGTATGATTGATTTGAGATGATTGAATTTACTAGGGAAATTAAAGGGATAAACACAAATCTCTTTAGGGAAGTAACCTTAGCCTTAGGAAACAATTTAATTTTATCATTTGACCGACTTAAAGGTAAACTACTAGTACTAGATATCATCATATTTCACACCAATCACTATCAAGATATACTGATCACTCATTTTTCTTTATCAGTGGAGAAAAGCACAGTAGCTCTCAATCTCATCATCATATTAATTCAATCATATCATATCATAAATAAAGATCCCTAAATGATGTCTTCTTAAGTCTTAAAATAAATACAAAATTTTTTAATATAAATTATATGTAAAAATTTGTATTTATTTTAAGACGAAGTAATATATGATGAAGCAGGAAAGGGCAAGGCAGACATCAAGTTCTAAATCTAACCTAATTTACATCTAGTTTTGTGAGAAATGGCTAATCGAAATGATAATAATAACAATAATGTTGCATTACTAGAGAATAATTATGATCATCATCAGTTTTCATCTTCTTCTTCTTCATTTGTAGTGCCAATGCCATCATGGCCTCTACCACAAGTACATCATCATCAGCTCTCTTCTTCTTCTTCTTCTCCTCTCATAATCAAGCAGAGAGGATTTTAAAAAGCCATAGCCAAGCCGAGAAAAGACGCAGAGATCGAATTAATGCACAGCTTGCCACGCTCAGAAACCTTATTCCAAAATCTGATAAGGTAATTAATTAATTAATACGTATTAAATTAGATGCAAATTTTTAAATATAATATATTATGGAGGTAGTATTACTCCATAAAAACTGTGAATTAATTAATTAGTACAATTGAATTGAATTTCGTATCGTATAATTATTTATTTACAGATGGACAAAGCAGCTTTACTAGCAAGTGTAATAGATGAACTGAAAGATCTCAAGAGAAAAGCAAAAGACATAACAAGTCAATCGGCCACACAGCTTTTGCTTCCTACAGAAGTCGATGACGTCAAGATTGATAATTATAATGATTTGATGATAAAGGTTTCTATTTGCTGCGACGATCGACCGGAACTCTTCTCGGAGCTAATCCGGGTTATCGGAAGCCTGAAACTTGTGACCGTGAGAGCTGACATTGTGAGTGTTGGCGGAAGGACGAAGACCGTTTTGATACTCTCGAATCCAGCTAATAGTGTAATTATAATTAGCCTCATTGAAGCAGTCGCTCAATTCGGTTTTGAATAGGATTTCATCGTCTTCCTTGGCTGCGTCCAGTTGTCGTGTTAGGAGCAAGAGGCAAAGGTTCTTCTTGCCTGATCCTGATTATGATCATTAATTAAAACTAATTTTTATACTAGATCGATAAAATATTTATATATAATAGTCATTAATTTCATGATTAATTGGTTATATATAATAGAGATTAAAAAGTATAAAGGCTTAACATATTATTAGCGGATGTTATTTCTATATAAGGAGTTGTGTATCAAGAAAGGAACAAATCAAATATACTAACGTACATGAATCAACTCATGCGACGATTAGGGGATTTACATATAATCATCTCATGTTAGGATTAGAGAATTTAATCTTATTACTATTTTCCTTAATACGCCCCCCTCAATTAAGATGGTGGGTCTGGCAGCAACACCAATCTTGACTCGTAGACGATCAAAAGCTTGATGAGGCAGAGCTTTGATTAATATATCAGCTAGTTGATCTTGGCCTGAACGTTATATCGAATAAAGTGATAATCCACTTCAATATGTTTTATGCGAGACTGAAATACCGGATTTTCACATAAATACATTGCACCAATGTTGTCACAGTACACAACCGATGTAGGAGTCACAGGAATTGACAATTCTTTGAACAAATTGATCAACCAACATAATACAACTATAGTTATGGAAACAGATCGATATTCCACCTCGGTAGAGGAACGAGCAATGGACTTTTGTTTTCGAGAGCCCCATGATATTGGATTGCGCCCCATAAAGACAATAAAATGAGCTCGTAGAGCCCGATCGTCCCGATTCCCTGCCCAATCAACATCAGAGAAAGTATGAGTGATGAAGGAGATTTTTTACCGTAAAAATTAAATTCCATGATTGATTGTGCCTTTCAAGTAATGCAGTATACGTTTAAGGGATAACCAGAACCAAATTGTGGGTTGACTTGGAGAACTAAGCAAGTTTGTTTACAACAAAAGCAATATCTGGTCTTGTAAATTGCAAGTATTGGAGTGATCCAAGTAAGGTACGATATTCTGTTGGTTGAGAGAGATGAGCACGGTCATACTTGTGTAGATTATGAGATGCACACATGGGTGCGTTCATTGAGTTGGCCTCCGACATCTTGGCTCTCTCTAGAATGTCCGATATATACTTGTGTAGAGACAAGAACAATTCTTTCGGTGATCAACGGACCTGGACGCCAAGAAAATAATCCAAGTCGCTCAAATCCTTAATTGAAAACCTGTTAGTAAGCTGTAAAATAAACTTCTCAACATCATTAGCATTTGAACCAGTAATAATCAAATCATCAACATAGATGACAAGATACAAGGAAATCTCTAAATGATTGTAGATGAACAAAGAATGATCCGAATATGACATTGTGAGCTCCAAATGGATCAGAAAATTCTTTAAAGAGGAATACCATGCATGAGGTGCTTGTTTAAGGCCATAAATAGCCTTTCGAAGTCGACAAACATATCTCATTGTTCGACAATGTGACGATGGCGACACTCGCCAAAGCATTGTGTTATGGTGTACAAGGTGGAGTGAAAAAATGTGAAATGCCATGCTTTTTGAGAAACGAGTGCAAGTGTTGAAACTTGCCCCCATTGTCACTGTAGATCGAAATAATCGACTTTGAGAAAAACTTTTCCACTACAATTTGAATCTAGGAAAGATTTTCGACACTTCAGACTTCTTTTTCATGGGAAACTACCAGATATATTTCGCAAAATGGTCAACAAAAGTTATATAATATGTAAAACCGTTGATTGTCTCGGTAGGAGCAGGGCCCCATACGTCGGAGTAGATCAATTCTAATGGTGCTTTGCTTGTTAAGGAGGAAACCAAAAATGGTAACTTGTGAATTTTTGTTGCACTGACAAAGAATTACAAGAAATGTTTTTATTCAAAGACGATATTGGTAATGACAAATATTGGAAAACTTGAAGGAGATGACAAGAATTACAAGAAATGTTTTTTATTCAAAGACGATATTGGTAATGACAAATATTGAAAAACTTGAAGGAGAATTTTTATTGAAGGGTGGCCGAGACGTGATTCCATCGTTCAAGAGGGACATTGGTGGTGGTTGTGTGAACACTAGGAAAAGTTTTGGATAGTACTGTTGACGAAAATTCAGTTGGCCATTCATAGAGTCCATTTTTAGGTGTTCCCTCCACCAACGTTATTCCTATGTGCAAATCCTTTACAAGAAAAGATGATGGTGAAAATTTTACTGAGACATTATTATCATGGCAAAGTTGATAAACATAAATAAGATTTCTTTTCATGGAGGGCACACATAGAACATTATTAAAGGTTAGAGGGTTTAGATGCATCAGGTAAATATGAAATGCCAGAATGAGAGATTGAGAGAGATGTACCTCAAATCTGTGGTAACATGACTTGAGGCACTAAAGTCTACAAGCCGTGTAGTGTTGTCGTTATTGTTGTTTGTGGCTGCAACATTGGCTTGATGAGTCTGAGTACCGAATCGAGATGGGGATGCTTGTGTGTTAAGTCACGAAATAGAATTAAAAGATGTCTACATGTGTTTTCAGTTGGGATGTCGCACAATTGACACACAATGCCCGAATTTGATCCTTGGCTCCACTGGTTGTTGTGGTGTTGTCCACGACCACAACCACGGTCGTGGCCCTGGAAAGTATTGACCCTCGCGGCCACGTTGATTATTTTAGTGTTGGCCATACTGACTAGGACTAGAGATCTCCCTGCAAAATATGTCGTGATTGGAGGAGGCGTGGAAGCCATTTTGTGACTCCAGCCGGTTCTCAAAATTTTGAAGTGTATGATGTAGTTCTTCAATAGAAATTGTTGTATTACTACTCTCTATAGGAGTTATAATATTTTCATATTCAGATGGTAATCCATTCATAACATATATGTCAAAACATCATCTGAGACAAGTACCTTTGTGTGCGCAAGTTCATCTGCAATTTGCCGAACATGCTGAATATAAGCAGAGATAGACATGTTGTCTTTAGTTACCTTGGTGAGCCTCTCTTTGAGAATCATTTATTGTGAGTGGCATGGATTTGTATATAGTTTCTTGAGAGTTTGCCAAACTGCGAATGGTGTTTTGGCACAGACAACAAAGGGGATAATTTTCGATGACAATGTTGAGACAAGAGCGCTGCGGAGCTGGTTTGTCTTGCCGTTTAACCAATATCGAGGACAAATCCGTAGGTTCTATCTCAATATATTCTTCGAGACCATAACCAGGGAGAAGTGAATCCCATTGAGTTTGTCATGAAAAATAGTTTGTAGATGTAAGTTTCAGAGGAGCAAGGGGCTGATGTGTTTATGGACATGAGAGCACCATCGGAGTTGTTAGGAAGGGTACATCGTTACCCTTGGACGGTTCCGTCATGATTGGATCAAAAAAAAAATTGGTGTTAAGCAATGGCTCTGGATATCATAATAGAGATTAAAGAGAATGTAAAGGCTTAACATATTATTGACAGATGTTAGTTTTATATAAGAAGCTGTATATCAAGAAAGGAAACAATTCAAATATACTAACGTACATGAATCAACTCATGCTAGGATTAGGAGAATACATGTAATCAGCTCATGCTAGGATTCGGGGATTTGATCTTATCGTTATTTTCCTTAATAATATAGCTAGTAGTATTATATTATTCAAAAAAAATGTAAGGCATGACTTGTTACGTGCACACGACGATCTAAAGATGTTTTTTTCTCATAGTTACTTTTTTAGGTTTCTTTTGTTATCCTCACAACTGACAATCAGTGGAATTAATATATATATACATACTATACATACATGTAGATAGAGAGTATATGTTTGGAAAACAAGTAACCGTCTTAACAAAGGTTGAACTAACATGCACATGACACACCTATTAGCCTCTCCTAGACTAGAACAACTGTTTGAACATTTACATATTGAACATTCTCAATCTAATTATCAATTGCAGCGAGCAAACATATTTAATTGAAACCGAACTCAAATCTAGCAAGGAATCGATTTTGGATTGATTAGTTGTCAGTTTCAAAACCCAAGTGCATTGCTGCCAATTAATGAAAACATTGATTGAAGGTAGGCTCACCTCGATCGAAGTGTATACACTTTATTTTTGTTGTTGGGAAAGAAAAAGAAAGATGGAGAATTTGTTGAAAAGAAGCGTTCACTTCACACGAAGAAGATGAGTCATTCACAAACGACAGCATTTTAGTTCAGTGGACTTGCTTACTAATTTGCACCGACACTGCTTCTTTTCTTTTCTTCACCTTATCTCATTTCCAAGAAAGATATCATGTCAAGCCTTCCACTGCCACCAACTATTATTGTCAGCGAATTCCCAGAAACTAATAGGAATTCAAAACAATACTACAACACGACTACACGAGCAATATTCAATATACATCAAAGTGTATGAATATTGGAATTGGGAATCATGAAAAAAGACACAAGGCAATCTTAAACTCTCATTGCTAATCAAAATTACTTTTAAATTGGATTCGACAATAAAATCTGCAGTTTGAACAAATCAAAAGGTTGTTCCTATTATAGTACATAAATGATAGTTTCTGCAACACTTATTTCATAAAGTTTGGTTCTCTGTTTTGTGTTGGCACTATATTGGCGTGTTTTCATTATGGTTTGTGAAGCTAGGAGCTGAAACAATAGGTTCATATCTTCAGCAGTAGTATCTAGAGCAATCTGCAAATATTAAGACTTTTTAAGTACGGCCAATCAGATCGTTCCGGCACAAATTCAAGGTAATAACTCATCTCTATCTTTAATGGGGAAAACTTTGATACGTGGTCACTTAAGGTAGTAGATCAATTAGAACGAGATGAGTTATTGGAAGTAATTAGACAAAGAAAGAGATTAATGCCAGAAGATACTGTCTATGACGATATATTTGTTGAATGAAAGAAAAATATTAATTTACTTAGACACTGAAAAAGATAGGAGAACCAAAACATTTATATGACATTAATGTTTGAGTGATAGTAATCTAACGAAGGTAGCTAGGTGTGAATCTGCTAAGGAGACTTAAGAATAGTTAAAAAAAAATGAGATTCTAAGCAGTTTTACCCCTAAATTGGGTACTTATCATGATATGGTGTTGTGCGATCTATGAGCTATCATAATATGCCTCAAGTTTTATATGATTTCCAAGTGCACCACCAATAACGAGTATAACTATTGCTCCTGCAAGTGAATCTTCAATCTGTGGATGTCAGGGAGTAAGCATATCAATTGTGAATAAGAGCTCCAAAAGTCATAAAAAGAGGGAAGACGTAATGTTTGTTGTTGAGGAAGTTAGAAAAAACGCAGTAAGGAGGAATTAGTATGCAAGGAACAACAAAGTAAAGAAGATTTAGGTTAAGAAGGAGACATTAAATAAATCCGAGGAGCTGAGTCAAGGGAGTCGAATAATGAAGCGAAAGTTGAGAAGACTAAATCTAAATGAGTTGCTGGTAAAGGGATACGTGGTGATACTGAATGGAATGTAAGGTGTTGAATAAAGAAGGAAAACTGTGTCAATGAATAATGAGAGGTGGAGGAAATCTGAAATTAGAAATCAAGGAGGAGCTAAATAACACTGAAGAAACAACAGTTGAAAATTTTGGAAATACTTTTCTAACATCCAATAAGCAAGTAGGAAAAGAGAAGTTTTTGCTAATGATGTGAAGAACAAAGGAGGAGATGTTGAATTTCTTTGTTCATCAAATAAGTGTTGTGGTTATGCATTGCTTTATGCACAAGAATTGTCCTGTATGAGAGAATTAGCACTGAGAGTTAGGATTGTATGTATTAAAAAATATATATGTCATACTTTAGAGAAATGGAGTTTTGTTTTTCCTAAAGTTTGCAAATATATTAGCTGTGATTGGCCTACTTGTTCACGAGGGATAGGACAAGAAATTAGGAATTTCATACTAGCTTATATATACTCAAGCCGTTTATAATGAGAATATTATGAGAATTACAAATTTTGCAGCGCATTCAAAGTTCTTGTTTTACTTTCAGTATCTGAAATTTCTTTGTTTTTATTTTGCTCTTTAACTAGATTTGAATATTCTGCCTTTATCAGATCGAGTTATTATACTACATATTATTATCTCCGCATCACAATGCATGATGATTTGTATTTTTAGATTCATCCAAAAATATATGTATCTAGTGAAAATCATTGACTACATACATATATATTTGGATGAACCTCAAAATACAAAACATCATGTATTGTGATACAGAGGGAGTGTTAAACTAGTTTCTGCAGCACCTATTTCACAATGTTTGGTTCTCTGTTTTGCATTGTTTCTATATTGGCGTGTTTCTATTATGGTTTGTGATGCTAGGAGCTGAAAATAGGTTCTTATCTTCAACACATATATTTACAGAGTGGTACATATAAAAAAATTCTAAGTTAGGATTATTTGTTAGCTTCTCAAAATGACAAATACAAGGCCGCATAGTGAATCTAAGCTTAGAAAAATCAATAACTTTGTAGACGATGAAATTTTACTAGCCATTTAGGAGGACATTAGTCATAAATGCGTTCAGTGAAAGGATGACGATGTTCATTGAAGTGGATGACAATCCTTGTGAAGTTGATGGTGCATATGCAAACATCACTTATGAAATCATTGATGAAACTCTTAAGGAATCAATGAAGAAGTGCTTTGCTCACACAAGCGAGGATCACCTGGTAGTTTCTTGCACGAGCATCGCGCTACATGAACGTTGATCAATGAAAGCCACTCTAACGAATCCCATTTCAACGATGGGCTTCTCAAAACAAGTCATTTCGACGGAAGCCACTTCGACGAAGAGCACTTCAACGAAACCCACTTCGAACGAAACCCACTTCAACGATGGGCTTCTCAAAACAAGTCATTTCGACGAGCCACTCCAATGAAGAGAGTTTCAACGAAAGCTACTTCAACGAAATGAGTTGCGTTGAGAATGTGCTCGATATACCCTTGGGCCCAAAATATTATAGCCCAATGAAGATAATGGTCGTGCGATTCATCCAAAGAACATATATTGCTAAGGCATTCGGAATAGAACTACGTCGTTCCATACTTTGTCGAAGGTGATTAGGAAAGAAAATTATTCTAGAAGGTTTCCTTGCTTATCAAGAGAATAACATGGAAAGAGTATCTTTTCAAACGTCTGAACGTATCTTAGAGGATCGATCCAAGCAAGTTGCACGTGAGAACACTCATTGACGAGTCCATGAATCACGCAAATTGGATGTACGAACACTCGTTGACGAGTCCGTGAATCAAGAGAGTTTGTCTTCAAAACACTCTTCAACGAGTATAAATAGAGACGAACATCCAACTCACAAAGGGACGAGAAATAGACATTACACCCAAATATACAAGTTTTGCTTCGTTGTTCTTTCATTTCTCAGATTCTCTTCTCAGGTGAGCATACTCTCTCCATTGATAAGGCATCCTTGGCTCTCAACATATAAGAGAGTTATCATTACAATCAAGGAAAACAAGCTCAAATCATTGATCTTCGAGAGAGTAGCCACTAAGAGTTGTGGAGAGAATAATTGTTAATCAAAGGGTTTTCTAGAGGCTTTGTAACACGTTATTTTTAAATTCTCGAAATTAATATCAAATACATTGATTTCGTTAAATTATTTGTTTGCTTTGATTATTTTCTAACCCTTAAATCGTTAGTTGATTTTTATCGTTTACAAACTTACATTACCGAAATGGACTCGATTGCTTGCCCTCTTCTATGCCATTACTCTCATTGACAATCGAATCATTGAGTCTATGGAGTTGGACCTCGATCCAGTTTTAATATTCGATATCCACATCATTATCGATTACCTGGATTTGATCAATTACTGAACTCGCTCAATTACATTAAATTAGACCGATTTTTTATGGCAAAATCATACGTTTGGTCCATAACGTTTGATTTTAAAGCCTATATCGTACTAATATTTTATTTTAGGTTTATAGTCAATATGTTTGTTTTTATGTGAGAGTACTTGGTCCTTTTCGCTAACGTCCGTCAAAATTTTCTACGTGCCAAAATAAACAAATAACATAACGACAAGTGTCACCTCTATACTTCCGAACATACCACGTAAGAACGTTACTAAAAATTACAAAAGTTGTACCTAAGGTTGTATTTTTTTTTTTCATAACCATAATATTATGTGCATTGCGTCTAGGGACCAATATAAATTCATTAAAATATTGGGACCAAAAATTTTCATCTTCTCCATTTTTTCCAAATTACTTTGTCAACTAGAAAAAAAAAAATTACTTTGTCCCATTTTTTACTCCGTCACATTTTTTTCAATCAAAGCTCATTTTTATGTCAGTTTGAAATTGAAAAATCGGAAAACATCAATCAACTACCTATTTATTAAATGTGAAGACATAATTGCTAATTGTCATTCATTGATTATTTCTTTATGTATAAATTAATGCTTAAAAATCCTGTATTAACTCATTACTCATCCGTAAATTACACCTCCTCCTCTCAAGCTATCCGTGACGTACACACACTCTAATTGTTTCAATTTTGTTTGGCTTTAATAAACCTAATATTCTATCGTTTTATAATCACACGGTACTTAACTTTTTTTTTTCTTTCACAAACGCGAAATACGACATTGTTTTATACTATGGAGAAAGAAATCCCACTTCACAATGTAGTAGACCGATCTTCTCCCTCACGATACCTCCTTCTCCACTATGACTCAGCTCCCCTCCACGATCTCCACACCATGACCTCTCATACTCCTCCAATGAGTTTTCAATTCCCTCATTTCCCTATAAATATGAAGGGTTTTCATGAAAAATCAACTTTCATAAACTCTAATAAAAACTTTGAAGAATTGAATCAAGGTAACTATTGATAATTTAGTTTTTGATTTTAAGGTTGTTGATTTGATTTGTGTGTTACTTATCCAATTTGGCGTTGATTGAATTTCAAATTCTTGCATGAGTCACTGTATCATGGTTTTGGGATGTTTTTCAATTCTTTGTAATTTGTTCATGTAATTTGGTCATTCCTTCTCATTTTTCTTCGGTGAACCGAGTGCTTATGCTATCAGTTTGAGTTTCATATGCTAATTTCTAGATATAGTTGCAAAATCGAATGTGATTCCTGTCCAACAATTTTGTTGCCTAAAACCTGTTGAAATTTGTCCAAATGGTGCATTCCCTATTAAGTTTGATGAACAGGTTTACATGGTGTCCTTCATGGAAATTTTTAACTCGCTACGACAAATAAACTACTCTATTGTTCTACATTTCGGAGCCCTTTCACCGTTATTCGTGTAAGGATGAATTTTTCAGCAGTTTAGTCAATGAATTCTTAATATATCTTTTCTCATGATATATTGTATGCCCACTTACAAATTTATAATCATGTTATTTTATGCTATCTACAAGTTAATAATTGAGTTTGTGTTTTTGTTGCACAATTAGTTGCATGTCATTAAGTTTTGTACTCACCTTTTGGATTTTCTTTTAGATGGCTAAAAATATAGTCCCACTCTCGATCTTGATAAGTTTGTCGGATCGGCCATCGTTGTTGCTAGAGTAACCGAGGATGTGGAATGTCTCCACGATGAATAACAAGAATGATGTTCAAAGCTGTGAGCTCGTGCTCCTCGATGAAAGTGTATGCAGATGAATATCATTTTTCTATCACTTCTTTATATATATTATCAAAAAAATCTGCTATTTGTCACTCTACTAACATTGTCTTTCATTTTGGATGACGTAACAATACATGCTACAACGACTAAACATTTCGTGAAAATGGTTCGCTCCCTCTTACGAGAGAGAGGTTGCTACTCCATTGATAAATTCGCTGTGGTAGATAGATAACATGGGAGGTAC
>JANIEQ010000352.1:0-22960 GCA_024708375.1 Oxalis stricta | reverse complement strand
AAAAAAAAAAAAAAAAAAAAAAAAAAAAAAAAAAAAAATACTTTGAACAGTGCCTGTTTCCATTTATCATAAACCTTTGCCATTCAATATACGCCACTTCATCTGTCTTCTTTGTGTACTTATTTTTACTTAGATCTCTTGTATCTTCAACAGAATCTGAGGATTCTTCCAAAAAAGAAGAACTAAAATAAAAGACATTCAAAGCTTCTTAAGATTCTAAGCAGACTTATGTTAAAAATCCAAACACTAATTGTATATTGAAGAAAACCTATCCTAACATACAATATGTTTATCATGATAGTAAAAATTCACTCGCCTTCCATTGTACATCCTTGGCAATCACATTATAAGCGGGAGGAATGACTACCTTAGAGTAAGTTAGTTTGAGAAAAAATCATATATATAGACGAGCAATGATGCCTAATAACATAACTACTTAAACACATAACGACAGAAGAAAATAAAGTAGTAGCATATTTGCTTGGTAGCCATAAGCAACGATGATGCTAAAACATTTTTTCATTGTACGGTTGAGCATATTTCCACCTTTTGTTAGAGTGTTTAGAAGATAATGATACAACATTGATACGATCTAACTTTAGAATAAAAATAAAAATTTTATAGGCATCGAAAATTCAACGACCAATGAGATAATGACATCGTCATGTTAAATTAATAATTAACCCTAGGGCAAAGAATAAAAACCGTAACCCCTAATTCCTAGAATTCCGACGCCACGGGAATCGAGACAATCGGAAGGTGCGAAGTTCGAGATACGATCATTATGAACGTAAATTAGCAGAGAATGCATTGATGCGGAAATCACGTTCAAGACGAGAGAATATATTCATGTATTTATTACTCCAAGACCTCCTCTACTTATAATAGATAATAATTGCGTCACGCTATATCATATGCAAATCAAAATTATCACTTACGTTCCTATATGCCAACTGGTTACCATTAAGGGTGACTATAAAACCACATTTTAATGAACAATTCACATACAAACGTCATCATATAGTAAATATGTAGTGACGTTTGGTATTAGTCACTATATCATAATCTTATGGCAACATCTATTGTCAAAAAGGGTAAAAAATTGTAATTGTATTTGTAGTGTAAGTAACCAGATGACCTGAATAATATGAACCTACAACTAACAAAGAAATTTGTAGTAAAAGGGAAACGATGATAATCACGCGTATGAGGCATGTTTTCTTTCCTATGTATGATGAAAAATACGAATATGATGATAAAATTTGAACCAGTTGTTGGAGGAAAAAAATAACTTGAAACATACATGGTAAACGCTGATTCGATTTGAAGGGTGATTCTTCAGAAATCAGCAGTGCCAAAGTTCTTGACAATTCTTATCACTAGGCACGATAGAATCTTGTTCAGGAAATTCTTAACTGGCTTTCCCTCGGGTAGAGGCTCTCAGTCCCTTTGTTAGGGACCTCTTGAAGGAGGCTATATGGAAGTACTCCCCATTGACAATGAAAAGGATGGTTTAATATGCATTCACTTGATACTTGATCTTTATAGGACTTTTGGTAGAGCCGAATAGGAGGTTGACCATTCTTGAACGTCTTTGTCTTCATTTACCATAACTTTGGGTTTAGTGTACGACCATTTCTTTGATAACCCGATCTCACAAACTCTTCACTCCAAAGCTTTTCCCGCAACTTGCAATTTCTCCTTCCAATTATATTCGGTGGAAATAGAAAAAAAATAATGACATCGATAAGAAATAAGTTAGCATATACTACCTCCTTATTATGGCGTTTTGTATTTTTATCTTTACTCACGTATCATATATTATAAGGCCAAAACTTTTGATACTAGATATATTACAAGATAATATGAAGAAAATAATCATATAAATATCACCTCAAGAAGTGGTGTATAAAGATAATTATATTATCAAAATCACATTGCATTAGCAAAGACTCAGACATGAGTATATATATGATGGGAAGATTCCGAGCTCAAATGCAAGGTACGCTTATAAATCCATTGAAATAGTTAGTTTTTCCATTTAAGATCAAATTGCTACATCGCTACTTTTTCATTGTAATCAAAATTATCTTGAAACATTAGTTATTATTTGAGCGATGCTATTCTATACGTGATATCGATTTTTGAGAGGTTCAAATCATCCAGATTAAGTTTAATCATGAGATTGAAGATAGGTGACATTAACTTACTTAGCCACCTTTGATTGAGATAATTAATAGAATCTAATATTCATAAAATTAAAAATAATTTTATGACACTTGTCATCATGCTAAAAATACTACTGTCTCCTTTCATGCAATAGTTAAAAAAAATTATAAGGACCTGTTTTGATACTTTTAAAAATACAGAGGATCTACATGCTTCACACTACACTAACAAAATATAAAGATCCTTTTTGGTCTTCTCCAATGACGGAGTGACGAAATCTTCTGCCCAGGTGTCTGACCCGGAATTTGAAGCGAATACATTAAACTCAGGATCTTAATTAATAGTTTTATCAAAACCCATAAATCACCCTAGTTTCTCATTGTTTGGCGGAGAACATGGCCGATTGATTCGCCACCCACCACTGCGTCGTTCGCAAAGAGGGTTTTGTTTGCGGCCACGACGGCGAGAGATGGAGACACCGAGAGAGGGATGATGGATTAGATGAGATTTGGGATCGTTGGAATGCCGCGCTGGTGAAATTTCAGTGGCCGAAGACAAACTTGAGATCAGCGTCAATGATTTTAACATTAATTTGTGTTGGGTGGATTGGAAATACAAACTTGATCATCTAGTGTTTTGAAAGCTCTTGATGTTCTTGGAAGTTTCAAATTAGCCCTTATATTTTGTTTTATGTATTTAAGAGGAAGCTACCGTATTTTTTAACCACAGTGACGGACATCATAATACTAATGGATAGTAGTAGTGAAACCTACCTGCCGCTTACGTGCTGTGGCAGGTTTTTTTCTTGAGAAATAATGGATTTTTCAAGAGAATTATAACATGATATTGGTTCCTATAAACATTATATCTCAGGCTCAGAGACAATGTTATTCCCCCATGATAAAGGAAAAAATGAAAGATCAATGACTCTACCGGCAAATATCAAAGGGAAATCAATGAAATTTCCCAGATGTCGCCAATCTATAACTGTTAGTTTTTCTTTTCTCAAAAAGGTAAAGATTTTTATCAGATGAACAATATTGTGTCAGTGTGTGTTCATACATCAACGCCACAAAGATTCTCAATTAGCTCTGATTCGAGACTTAAACAAGAAATTTTGCTCCAAGAAAAGGCTAGGGAAAAGATGTTTGCCGGCTAAATAACTGAAAGAAAGGAGTTGAACAAAGGATTATAGTGGCGCGTTGAATTCTTAGATTGTTGGTGAAAATTAGAGAGTATGAGACAGAATTGGGGAAAACATTGGATCAAAAATATTATTGATCAGCACTATGCACTAAATACCACGAACAATCACATAATCTAGGGCTTTGCAATTTAGGTGAAAATTATTATTGGCATCTATTGAACCAATAATATTGTTCTTGTAGCTAATTTAGTCACCCTACATTCTTCTAACAAAATGTGTGTATATATATAATTAAAATTACAATGATCATCATGTACCTATATCATTTTCCAATAGAGTTGAAAGAGACAAACGATAAAAAAAATATTGAAATAAAAAATCGTACTCGTAAATCGATAATCCAATTGTTGAAATGCTATATATTGAACTTAAAATCATACATTAAAATGTCTTGAAAATTCATCTGCAATTGTAGGAATGAAAATAATTCTTGAGTTTATAGTTAAAAGAAGTGGATTATCTACTAAATTACAGATGAAAACTTCCAGACGGCCACAGAGACTAATAAACAAAATGTTTTAGCCATAACCCTCATGGAGAGATACATGTTTGGAGTATAGTAATTGACAATTTTATCCTTGCTATATGATGTTATTTTTCATATCAAAATGAAATTATGTTAAATAATGACTCCAATATATAAATTTAGTAAAAGATTTGTTTAATTAGAAATTAAAATTTAAACCATATATATACAGATTGAGTAAAAATTATAATAGTATTAATTGAGGTGTCAAATTATTGAAAACTAAGGGGAAAATTAAAATTAGAGTAGGGGTGTTGATCTATGTGTTATTATATCAAAATTCAGAATCAGTCCTGGTGTTTTATTTTTCAATAAGATCTTGTATTTGTATCATTTGTCGTTCATAAGTCCCAATAAGGGAATCGTTTTCTCGGTTAACTTACAAAAGGACACCGTTTGAGGCTTCTTTTATTTCTTTGTTTAAAACGAGCACATTTCAAGTCGGAAAATTTGAAGAATTGAAACTGTTCACAGGGGTAACTCTGGCTTTTTCTTCTTTCACTTTTGATCCAAAAACAATCGTCGTCTCCATTTCGCGATCGCCGTTCATCTCTCTCTTCCTCTCTCCTTCTCTCTCAAAGGACGTTGGTTGTGCAGTATATATGGATGTGGTCTTTCATAATGCATGGTTTTATGTTCCCACTAGGTTAATTAATATAACTATAAGATGCTATATGCAGACTATAAATCATTTGAAAAAAGTATTTGAAGGGCAGAATATTTGATATTCCTGCAGTCCCTCGATCAATACTCTTTTTTAGGATTTTTATTTTGTCTCAAAAATGACATGTCTTTCATGTATAATTTGGATTAAAATATATTTATTTTCTTTATTATCTTATTTTTATATGTCAATGTCTTAAAAAACATGTATTAAGAGATGGGAGAGCATATGATAATCTTTAAGAGATATTTGCATGCATGAGCTTAAAACTTTTAGAATGCACTAGCATTGGCACTGAGTCGACACTTGATACAGCAACTGCAAATGTAAAGGGTTTCATCAGCTTCGATAATCGAAAATCTCAAGATATAATGCTCGATACTTAACGTTAAATTTTCCTTGTGTTAATAATATCATACCATTACGTAATAGTCAAAATCGTATTAAATTGACGTGGGCTAAAAAAACCATTACATAATAAATACAACGAAAAAATATGAGAACAAACTAAGGTGAAAAAGTTTCTTAAATAATTAAAAGTGATCCACACATTTACATATTGTCGTGAGTCCGTTTAAATAAAATCGAGAGAAACCAACTTCTGTAATTGTAGTGAACAACATTGTTCATTAAAGTGACCAAAATTGCGCAAAGATAAAACATAGAGTCAACTTCTTTTGGAGAAAAAAACTTCTCTCTTTCACACACTTCATTTCCGAGCTTTCCACCGACCTCACAGTTTTTGCTTCCATTAATATTCTGTGGAAATAGAAATTTAAGTAATTACATCAATGAGAAATAAACAATACTCTCTCCGTCTTTTATATGTCATTTCTGACAATATTTTTTTATTCCTTTTTATATGTCAATTTTAGAAGTCTCAAATAATAAATATCCACTATACCTTTGAATTGTTTGTCTCTCTCGTTCAAACTTCAGATTTAAAAATATTTTCAGATCTAAAAAAAATCATTGGTTCGGTTAAACGTCGCGGGACAATATATTCCTCCGGCGAACAATTCCGGTAGTCTCTCTAGAACAAATATTTACTACTATTTCAATTCATTTTGAATACAAACTCAGACCCGATCCAATCAAAGAGAAAAATAAGATAGATAGATAATGGAGAAGAAGATGAAGAATCAACTCGTTCTAATCCTCCTCTTTCTTCTTATTGCTTCCATCCATGGACGATCGCTACCTGGTTTCGCTTACACCAGGAACAGAGGACGATGCACTCCTCTGTAAGTACTGAGTCAACTCGGTTTACTTATAGTTTCGTTTCGATTGAGTCGACTCGATCGGCCGATGACTCAACTCGGTTGTTGTTATGTACAGGTGTATTTATTAGCAAAACTATGACATTCGATCCTAACATTTCATTATAAATTAAGTAGGTTCCTAATGTTCCATTTCGAATACTTTATGTTTGACAAATGGTGGGGTATTTGCTCTTTTTTGTAACTTTCCGTTAAATTTCGTTGACGTGGTAAGTTTAACTATTAAAATATGTTGATATGTGTTATTTAGATGTATAATTTTTACGTCACGTATTTGGATGATATACTAGATTACATATAAACTTATATCCAAACAAACACAAATAGATATTGTTCGGTCAAATTTAAAAAACAAGAACAATCTTCCTTTTACTGATATCAATACGCAGGCTAAGAGAATTATAAATCATGAGCTCAAGTCAAAATTGTTTCTCAAGCGCTCTTTCTCGGATGTTGTTGTCGTTAAAAGAGTTAATGTTGTTATCGACTCAAGAGCGTGAAGGATAGTTCTGTTTGTCTGTGATGTGGTTTTTCTGGTCCTCTCTTTTTGGCCTTTTCTAGTGTTTTTGTTTGCTGGTTTTGTTGTTCGGCCCTTGGCTTTGTGCTTTCCTTCTTCCATTATGCTGCCTTGGTCTTCTTCTTTGTTACTTTCTCCTTCAATTTGGTTCACTTCTTTGCTCGTGGGTGGTTCGTTTTGCTTGCTCGTGGCTTCTCCTTCGTCTTGATCGCTCTTCCTTTTGTTTGGTCTCATGCGGTTTGGTTTCTCCCTAATGTTTTCTTCTTTTAGTCCTCCTTAGTGTTTTCTTCTTTTAGTGCTTTGCTTTGCTGCCTTTGGCGTTTTTCCTGGATAAAGAAAAAATATATAACTTTTCTGCAAAAACACCCGACCGACCGAACAGTTTTTATTACAAAAATGGCTATCAACACCAAACGGTTTTTGTTAAAAAAACCAAAATTCAACTGTTTCTGTGGCTGATGTTGAAGTCAGTTTATCCATCAAACTGAAACTGACACCGAACCGACGTCAAATCAAAAATGAACCTGACATCGACTTAGTTCGGTCAGAACAAGTCCGTTCTAATGGTTCCGAGATTTCTAATCACCCTGAGCTTAAAATCATATATTTGTCGTATAATCGTTTGTTTGGATATAGGTTTATATATGATCTAATAGATCACAATAAGTGATGTAAAAATTAGTATACATTTAAAATAATATGTGTCGTTGTCTTATTAGGCTAAACTTTGCCACATCAATAATTTTTTTTCGAACGTTAACGAAAAGCGAATTAAGCTGGCTATCATTTGGATCAAATATCCAAAATAAAATATAAAAGACGAAGTAGTTTGAAAGTGGAACGTTGGATCAAACATAGTATTTACTTTCGATTGACACTTTAACTCGTCGCGTAATAAAATTCTCTGGTCCAATTCAAATATCGTTTTATGAAATCTCATGATATTTACAGCCTATTTTTTCGATAATACCTTTATATTAATTTCAACAAATACTTAACTATTTGTATAAACATTTATGGCTTTGAATTAATAAATAGACATAATTTTTTTATCATTAAATTTTTTTTTAAGATTCATAAATTTTATTTGATATTTGAAGTGGATTTTTGAATTTATTTTACTCCCACTTTTGAATGTCTAAATCCAGTAAAATTTTACTGAAGGTCAGTCCTAATCTTTTAGTGGGACCAAATCTTTAGGGGACCAAAAAGGCCAGTTTCCCTCTTTTATATAAAAGTTTGACATCACCTTTTGAAGTTTGCCAAACTTGTCCAAACCAAAGAGAATGAAACTTTCGTGAGCATCAGCCAGCTTGGTCGGTCAGTATTCATGGCTACACGTAACATGATCAATATATTAATGTCTTCTGTTGGGCAGTTTGATTTTCTTAGGAAACAAACAAATTCTTTTCCAATCCTCTTGCAAAACAAATGGCAATAATCCACACGCTTGGGCATCCCTACCTTGTTCTTCCAACCAATTTAACAAGAATCAAATCGGGAGGACGCTGCAAATTCTCCGTCAAGAATCGTTTGTTTGATCAAACTGAAACACATAAGGTAAATATGTATCTGCCCCTTCTTTTCTTTTCTTTTTTTGACACTTTTATAGTCTGACGTTTGGTTATGATATATGTAATATAACTTGACAGCTTGTTTTGGAAGCAAAAGAGAAGCTTGAAAGAGAACATCGCAGTCTTCCAATAGGCAGAAATGGAAGAGATGATGAAGACATCATCTTGTGGTTTCTTAAAGATGGCAAATTTTCAGTGGATCGAGCTCTCATCAAATTGACTAAAGCAATCGTATCCGAAATCGTGTACTATTATTTTCAAAATAATAGCGAAATCTTATGTTCAAGTAGTTCAAATTTACTACTATATATCCGTTTTTGTTTAGTGTTCAAATTCAGTTAATCGAGCTAATCAAAGTCCATATTTCATCATTTTGAATAAGAGAGCAATTACGTATTCCAAATGCATTGGAATTCAAAAATAAATACTATATCTAGTGCAATATATTTATATATATGGATCCTTTGACTCTAGTTAGAAATGGCGTGAAGAATTTAGAGTGAATGAATTGTCAGAAGCATCTGTTAGTGATATGGAAAGGACTGGAAAAGCCTATGTGCATGACTTTCTCGCTGTCAATGGTCGACCGGTGTTCATAGTTATAGCATCAAAGCACCTTCCTGGAGTAAGTAGTTTCCATCGGTCGATCAAATCGTATGATTGAGTTATCAGTATATTTCCAATAGCATAACATCCTTCGTATCTTGATTGAGCTTAGATTTGTTTGATTTTACATTTATATCTCTGGAATTGTATTTCAAGGAAAAAAAAAAAAAAACTAATGTATACTACCTCCGTCTCTAATTACTTGTCGAGCGACAAGTAATTAGAGACGGAGGGAGTATATGTTGCAGGTGCATGACTCCCGTGAGAGTGAGAAGCTATCTGTGTTCTTGATTGAGAAAGCACTGAGGAAACTTCCACCAGGGAAAGAAGAAATACTTGGAATAATTGATCTACGAGGCTTTGGGAGTCGGAATGTAGATTTTAAGTTCTTAGCATTTCTGGTAATCTCTCAATATCTCTGATAATGTAATCATACTTCTCATAAAGCAATCACAGTACACTTTTAAAAGGATTCAGCTTGTTTATGTTGACAGGTTGATGTGTTTTACTATTACTATCCGGATCGGTTAGGCCAGATCCTCTTCGCTGGAAGCTCCATTCATTTTCCAGCCGTTTTGGCAACTAGCCCAGCCGTTATTCAAACCGTTAGTTTCACTGGTAAGGATTCTGAATATGCATTATTCATTGCTTTATTATGTGTCATAGTTAATAGTATTAAAATGGCTCTTACTGTCATGGTTTTTTTGAAGGTAAGATTTTGTGATGTGGAAACGCTCAGGAAGGAATACTTTACGGAGGCAACCTTACCAGACATTTTTAGAAACTGATCAGGCCAACATCTACGAATTTCTAGTCTTGAGGGTTTATAATTTATCTATCGTCGGATGACTTGTCGCTGATGGGAAAAGTCCTAATTAATGGCATCAAAATCATTATGTTAAAGTCCTCATATTTGTAGTTTGCAGGGTTTTAAACAGAATCTATGTTTGGAAGATTTGATTTGTTTAAGTTGATTTGTGAGCTATGGCCTGCCCCTCAGAGTTTCGAGGTTGCATCGTCTAATTGAGAAGTAGATGTAGATTGTGTCGTGGGAAATTGGGAAATGGGGGCGATCTTACTAAGGGTTCTTGTAGTTCCACAAATCCTGAAGTAGTATAGTTAAGCAGGGGCTCCATTTCCAGAAAACATATGGGAATTGCAAATCTTTATTTTTTCTAAACTATGGGAATTGCAAATCAAAAGAGAAAACCATAAAGAAAAAAGAATTGTACAAAACATAGACCAAAGTGAAGTTATTCAGATCAATGTTGTATTTCTTTGCTATTCATTATACGTGTTTGATTGCGTACTCTGGAAGTAAGCTCATGATAGGAGGCGTTGAATTAACTTTGTTGTACTCTTCATTAAAACTTATCTTATCATCTCCACCATACCCCCATTTATCTTCTTGAACTCTCTTTGCTTCACTTCCGTTACCGTTAAAATTCAAAATTGAAACTTTTCTCCAGTTAATCCAGATTCTCAGCATAAGATAGAGCATCCCAAAACATATGACGGTAGAAGAGAACACGATGGCCACTATAATGGCCGATACTTGGGCATTGGAAAGATTTCTTTCCATGGATCGCTTAGAACAAGATGACAGTGGCGCCCCGCAAAGCTTCTGATTACCGATGAAAGAGCTCAATGGGAATAATTGAGATAATGCTAAGGGGATTTGACCCTGGAGTTCATTATTCGACAACTTTAGGACATGTAAGACTTGTTAGTTTTTCGATCCAAGGAGGTACCACTCCTTGGAGATTGTTGTCTGATAGATTCAATCTCTCTAACTTCACTAGATTTCCAAGAGAAGACGGTATTTCTCCGGAAAAGAGATTGTGACTTAGGTCTAGGATTACTTGCAATTCTGTTAGTTGTCCTAGCTCTAATGGAATTTGACCTGTCGAAAGCATTTTTCTGCCAGCCTCAGCTCATAGAGTTTCCTGCATTGCTGTATGGTTGAAGGAATGGAGCCCTGATAAATTGTTTCGATTTAGATTAAGGACATTCAGAGAAACAAGTTCTCCAATCTCTTCTGGGATTTTTCCTGAGAGATTGTTACTGTGGAGGGAAAGCTTAAGCAACCTCGAACAGTTTCCGATCTCTTTCGGTACTGTTCCATTGAGATTGTTGGATGAAAGATCAATCTCTCCGACTTCTTGTAAGCTTCCTAGCCAAGGCGGTACTTTTCCAGTAAGTCGGTTATTGTTGAGCAGAAGGTGTTCGATCTTTTTACTATTAGATAGTTGAGAAGTCAGCTGACCTATGAAATTGTTGAAACGATAAATCGAGAAAATCCAGCTCTGTCAGTCGACCGAAATCAGATGGAATTTCACCGCTTAGATGATTGTGAGCGAGGCGTAGTCGGGTAAGATTTCTCGCCATGAAGAGACTAGTTGGAATGGGACCTGAGAAACTGTTGTTGGTCAAGTCCAATGCTGTTAGAGAAGAGGAGCCACAGAGAGGAAAGATGCTCCCACTGAACCTGTTTTGAGAAATGTTAATGATTTTGATGTTCTTGAGCCGGAACAGAGATCTGGGAAGAGGACCTGCAAAGGAATTATTGTAGAGAGTGATGAGGCTTAGTTCGGAGAGGAATCCAAATGTCGGCGGGATCGATCCGGAGAGTTTGTTATCGGCCAATGCCAACAACTGTAGCTTTCTGCAGTAGCCTAAGCTTGCTGGGATTGAGCCCCACAAGTCATTCTGCCGCAAATGGAGAAGGGCCAGGTTCTTAAGCTTTCCGATAGTGGTAGGAATTTTTCCCGTAAAGCGATTGCCAAAGAAATCAATCGCCGTTAAACTCGAGCAGTTTGTCAACTCTCTTGGTATACTTCCTGACATTTGGTTATCATAGAGGTAGATGATGCTCAGTTTCCTTAACTTTCCAATCTCGATTGGGATTCGACCTGACATCATGTTTCCAAACAGATAAAGATTCACCAAGTTAGTCAAGTTTCCAATCCGAGGAGGTATGCTTCCTGTAAAGCTGTTGTTGTTGAGAAGGAGATCCGTGAGGTTCCTAGTTTGTCGAGGCCAGAGGGTATCTCTCCTTCGAAATGATTGCCAGAGAGGTCTAATTGCTGGACAGAAATACAATTCAGAAGCTCGGAAGGAAATTTCCCAGATAGCTTGTTTTCCGATAATATAAGCACCTGCAAATTCGAATTGCTCAGACAAAAGTTACTCGGAATGTTTCCTGTCAGAGAATTTTCAGACAGAACAAGAACTCGAAGATTCTTCAACTCCATATTGAGGCCTGCAGAGAGATTGTTTCTTGATAAATCGAGTGTCTCCAGCTGAAGCAAATGGTTAAGCTCAGAAGGTATTTCGCCATTCAGATTATTCCCTTGCAAATTCAAGTATGTCAAATTGGATAGAGAGCCTAATTGAATCGGAATTGATCCAGAAAGACTATTATTGGCTAGGTTGAGAATTTGCAGCAGATTTAAGCGATCCAATTGATGAAGGAATATCTCCTTCAAACTTATTGCTCGATGCTGCAAAGTTTTCAAGAGCTTCGCATCCCTGAATCTCATTCGGTATGAGGCCGTTGAGATTGTTATGCTGTAAATCAAGAGATGACAACTTATTCAGATTACCGACTTCCACAGGAATGCTCCCATTGAATTGACAATACGCAAGGCCTAACACTCGTAATTCAGTCAAGTTTCTGATATTTGTCGGTATTTCACCCGAAAGCATGTTATCTCCCATTCTAAGTACTTGTAAATTCTTCAAGAGTCCAATCTCAGCCGGAACCTGACCAGAGAGAGTTTGAATACAGGAGAAGTGTCCTTAAATTTCAGAAGCTGTCCAATTTCAGAAGGTATCGAGCCACTGAAAGAATTTGACGACAAATCGAGCGTTTGAAGTGAAGTGAGCTGGTAAATGTATGAGGAAATGGAACCTGAAAGTTCAGAGGCTGATAGATTCAAGGCGACGACATGGGATTCCTCGACGGAACATGTTACTCCATACCAGCTGCATGAAGGAGTTGTTGGAGACCAGTTGTTGAGGACCCCTGTGGAGTCTACTAATTCTGATTTGATTCTTAAAAGCCAGAATGATGAAGTGCTTTCAGCAAAAACACAAGCTATTGCTATAAAAGCAAAAATGGAGATGAACATTTGGAATTGGAAACCACCCATTTGATCAGAATGTATAGTTTAAGCATCAAATTCAGGAGTAAAAGAAAAGAAAACCGATTCCATAACTGAAGTAAGATAAGAGAAACAGAAGAAGAAGAGGAAGAAGAAGAAGAAGAGGGAGAGTAGAATAGAAGGAAAGGTTTGAATCAGATATGAGAGACTATCTACAGAGCAAGATTATATATATACTTAGGCTGAAGAGTGTAAGATAATAGTCAACTAATTATGCATGAGAATTAAACTAAGATTTATTGATTGATTAATTAATTAATTAATATAAACCTATGGCTTGAGATATGGTTAGCTGTATGAATGGGGATAGAATAAAAGAGGAATGGGTTAAGGTAAACCCAATTGTCAAATGGACAAATTTCATGAGAGTGGGGACTGCTTCTATACTCTATAGTCTATAGTATATGTTTCCATATCATACCACGAGAATATATTTTCCCACGAATTAATCCAAAATAGTCTATACTATATGTTATCCGGGAGCTTTCAAATTTATCAAAATAAAAAAAAATTATGGATTATTTCTTCATTTATTCAGCACAATATTATTTTTTACATTTCTTAAAATTTTAAGAGATAGAGCTAAGGACCATAAGCGTGCACTCCTTTTATGGTCCACTTGAAGAACTTTTATCTTGTCTTATGGATCATCAACATAAGATTGACCCCCAATGGAAGGAAATGATATTCCTTCCGTATCAAAATATACTGATGTTCAAATGAAAGTGAAAATTATTTATAAAATATATTTTTATAATGAATGAAATTTAAAAATATAAAACATCATGAGCATTATATGGAGTACTATGTCACACGGTTTCAGATCAATTGAAATGTATTAAGAAAAGTCTTCACAAAGTCAATAAAATAATAGTAATGTAGAAAAGAAAAAAAATCATTTATAATTTTCTAAATAATTTATATTTATATACATTTGCTGACTAGTTTTTAGGATTTTATTTTCAAAGTAAAGTACCAAACACAGCATTAAGAAGCAGAAGAAAACACAAGGGCAGGGAGAAAAATGAAAAACAACTACACAGTACACAAATATTGAAACCCAGGAGAGCATGTGAGAGTTGGTATGTGAAAAAGATTATTTTAAGAAGAAAAAATGCCAAACATATGAAGACAAACAAGAATTTTGATTGCATTGCATTGCTTTGCTTTCAGTGATGAGATGAGGAATAAAATGAAATACTACAACCATACTACTAAGCAAAGCAAAGGCAAATGAAAAGATGACCAACTTTTGTCCCATCCAAATCCCCTTATAAGGAAACATATTGCTTTTATCTTTACCTTTTTATTTTTTTTTTTTTTTTTTATCTTTTCCACTCACTCACAACCTGTTTCACCAAATATGAGTTCATGTTGACAAAATCCGCATGCTCAGTCATATATGGATCACTTCTTTTTAGCAACCAAAGTGAAAAACTAAAATGATCATCTATCATATGAGAATGATTAGTTTGCTAATTTGCTACCTAATCAGAGTTTCATCCAGCTTTAGTCAACGGAAAAATGTTTAATAACATACTTAACCAACTGCTCTAGCATTAAAAAGGGAATAAAGACAGTATACGAAATCAAATCACAGGCACCCAAAGGCATACTGACAAAGTAGAAGGACAAAGTAGAAGGTATATAATTGAATGCTTAAAAAGATGATGATGAATGAATGGCCTAAATACTTTAGTTAATGTATCAAAATCAAGTCAAGCAGATGGGGTTGACAAATCAAAAGACATGACCATAGTATATATTATCACAATACAACAACACAAGCTCTAGCAAATAGGGTAGGGGTGGGTTGCATTACAGTTAAATCCTCTAATTTTGGTTTAACTCCTTAGAGAAGGGTCAATGACTAGTTGATGGACTCGAAAGGTTTCCAATATACCAGTACTGGTGTATCACCTTCATGCTTTATCATTCATTCCTACCTCAAGAAGCTTTTAGCTGTTTCATAAATGAGTACAGCAAGCAATGCCAAAATTTCATTTTGTTTCAGCAATGAGACAAAACAGTGAAACGATGATGCAATCAGGATGGAGTCAAATATTACCTATACCCCATAGAATTTTGCATCAACACTTGTCATGAATATGAATAATTCGCACCAAGGTAAGACTAATGTACAAATGAAAAATGGATGTAAACAAACAAAAACAAAATGCCATCCATGTAAAAAAGCTTGAAAACTCAGCCCTGGCAAGTTAAAATCAACAATTAGCCCCAGAACCAGTTAACAATGATTTCTTTTTCTTGCACTTAACATCCCAATTATCGTATATCAATCATCTTTAAAAGACATAGAGGGTCGGACCCCTAAAAATTGTCAAATTACCCGAACAAGATGAAGTGCATCACTATTCTGTAGGTGAAAACTTTAGCTCTATTAGGCAGTCACATCGGTGGAAGGAAAAACCTCATGAGGAAGCTCGAGAGTGACCAAATGCAGATGAGCCCAAGTAACTGGAGGACATTCAAAAGCATACTCAAAGAACTGTTTATGGCCAAGTTGTTTGACGTCATTTCAACTCCTCTCACTGTAAATGACAGGGCATTCACCAGTTGTGCTGCTCTATTAAGTTGGTGCAACCTATATACCTATTTTTCAGAAGCAACCAATGTTAGATCAGATCATAGTCTTATTTATACAACATACGGTTCACTGTTTATAGAGAGTGAACGATTTCTAAGGTTAAACAGAGATCCTAACCACACCCATTAGAAGAAAAAAAGTATGATTGTTCTTACTTGGAATATTACTGGAATCACGGACCATGCAGGCGACTTCCGACGTCTTGCAAATTGTTCAAACGTAAATTGCACAACTATACCGACCAGA
This sequence comes from Oxalis stricta, assembly GCA_024708375.1. Taxonomy (NCBI): domain Eukaryota; kingdom Viridiplantae; phylum Streptophyta; class Magnoliopsida; order Oxalidales; family Oxalidaceae; genus Oxalis; species Oxalis stricta. The sequence continues at coordinate 7,397 of JANIEQ010000352.1, read as the reverse complement.
TATGGAGAGAGAGTGGCAGAAGCTGCCGGGCCAGTCCACGGCCAAACTAAACCCATTGTCACCATAGGAATCACAAGACTAAGTACCAGTGGCACAATGTAAAAAATACGCTGACCAATTTCGGGGTTCTGATTTCTGTTTGCAGTGACAGATTGATCTGGTTTAATAGGCCTTCTTGTTCGGTCTATGATCACAAGAAATATCGCCACCCCAAAGTAGAATAGGGCTTCTGTGAAGAACAATATGAGGAAATCTGCAGGAAGAAAACTGAGGATGTGTCACGTAAGGGACAAGGAAATAATACAACTAACAAATAAATAAACAGTGAAATAAAAAAGAAGTAGCAAGGGAACAAATTCAAAATGTTTTTCACCAAAATTAAGTGATTACAAAAGTGTCACTTCAATCCCAAAAAAGTTCCTACATGAATTAGTATGATATCTGTTTTGATTGAGCAATGACTGATCTAAAAAAGTACGGAGTATATCTTTTCAATGCTTTCTATCCATGTTTCATTTGTTACTTCCATTCCCTCCAAAAACAATTGCATATTTTATTTTTCTTTTGACAGACTGGTAAGGCAATATCGCACAACCTATAGTAACAGTTCTCATACTTCTAGTGCTAAAACTAGATCTAAAATAAGTACATAACTATCTTCAACAGTACAATTTCTTTGATACCTGCTAAACAAACATTCAAAAACCCTCACAATTCCCAAACTATAATTCTCATCTGTATGAAATATGGATAGCCATAAGCTAATCTGATTTAGCAGATCTACCATCACATATCAATAAGTAGAAGCCTAATGAAAAGAATTTGTAATCTCTGACCAGCAACTGCCTTGAAAGCCAAACCTTATACACAGCTATATGCCTATATCATTCATAAACATGTGTCTCACCATTTTCAGTACAATCTACTGAATTAAATCTCATTCTAGTTTCCTAAAGATAAAGAGTGTGGATCATGCTGATAAGCTGTTTGACTAGTTGCCTCTGAAATAGGAAAATAAACGTTAGAATGAATCGCCTCAGTTATTCATTATCATGTCCTCTAAATTACCCTATGTTCATCAAATGTCTTAAGCTAGATAGTACAAAAGCGCCAGTTATCCTGTGAAGCTGTACACCATCCTTGTAAGTTGTAACTATATGACAAGTGGTGGGACAATAAAAAAAATTACAAAATCCCCTGAAAAAATGATGCCAGAATTTGAACTAAGAATTTCAAATGTAAGAAGGTAAGCTTGCCTGTCAATAGGGAGTCCTCAAACACCATGGAGAGTACTTTGCGCAAATAAAGAGAGGGAAATATAAAAGAAGCTACAAGAACAGCAGGACCAACAAGCCACAGTGCATTACTCCTATTCTGTTGCACCTCAGAGACGGAAGAAGAGACAACTTCATCCTCTCTTTTATGTGGTCGATTATAAAATGAAATTAGACCTGGTTTTCCATCACCCTTCGAGATGGAGGATGTCAGTGCTTGCCAGGTAGGTTTCTTCAGCATCAGAATACTGAATTACTTCATCTGAAGCATCTGGGTCAAGCTCAATATATTCAGGCTGATCTTCAGAGATAGCAAAACATAACTTTGTTCTTTCTTGAAATCTGTTATATACTTTTGGCACACTACGCATAAAATGGCATTGCTTGATAACTGATACACCAGCACGGAGATATCAGAGAGCATTAGTTAGCACTATTAACAAGGCTTTAACTTTTAAACTAGATCAAAATTCTAAATTCTAGGTATTGTGCTTGCATCATGCAACTCCTTCTCATAGATTCTTCATTAAGAGACCAGATACAATCAATTTAATTTTGACTTGAACATTGATGCATGTAAAAGGGTTAAAAAAATTAAAAAGCTACCTTTGTTAGTTCTAAGCTGTTGAGCACCGAATTGATTGCAAACAAACAGTCCTTGTGAAAAGCTCAGCTGTTTGACAAAGCCAGAAAAAAATGGAAAATAAAATAATTATGAAGGAGAAGTTCCAGCATGCGATTTCTCTTCCCATATTTTTTAGGAGAAATAAATCAGTGACCACAAGTCAAATTAAAGAAAGAAAAAAAAAAAAAAAAAAAAAGCCTCAAGTGCAAACGAGAAAGAACCAGCAACTTGTAAGAACAATTCCATCTTCAAATACAATAGATTTAATCAATTGAAAATATCTAGTCAATCAATCATCAGACCATCAAAGCATTTACGTTCTTAAGTTCCACAACCGAACGACGGCGAGGAAAGTGCAGCAGCTAAGACTAAAGACAGGCCAAGGATTCTACTTTATCAAAAACCCAATCACCAAATAGATATCTTAAACCAATTACAATAACGCAAACACTTGATAACGATCATAAGTGCATAGACGCACAAGTATAATTATGGGGTTAAAATGTTGAAACTAGAAATGATTTAAAAAATAAAACGAAACGAAAAAAACCTGGGATATTCTTCTTCTGGGTCGAAGAGGAGATGAAGGAGCCACACAATTGAGCGAAGAAGAAAGACCAAACTTGACAACAACGGCCATAAATCGATTGAAGAAGAAAATACAAGACGAAGAAGAGTGGCAGTCAGTCAGTCAGTCAATGTAGAGTATATGTGAAGGAAGAAGGATTAAGCAGTCGAGAAAGTCAATACAGAGGTGCCCATGAGATGATATGAAGAAATGAGGGAATTCTTTCTACCAAGACAAATTCAAGAAAAGTGTTGGCACACTGGAGCATAACGCAAGGTATAGCGTATGTTTATACTTTTGAGAAAGTATGTTTATACTCCGTACTTCATACTTATTCACTTTTGTATGCTACCAATTGTCACAAATATATATATTTATTTGGATATCATCTAAAAATACAAAATCATGTCATGTATCGTGGGACGATCGAGCGTCATCGGGAGTATTTTTTAGCTCAGTATGACTCAGGCAAGCCTGGATGCAAGGACAAGGGTTGGATATGATGGAAGAAGTAAGACCAGGTAATGCCATAATGGGTTTATCGATGAATGATGCTGTACAGAATTGGCAAGCGTACCTGAGGGATTATAATACGGAGAGGGTATAAATCTCATATGCGATATAAAAAAAGGTATAAATCTCCTCAAACTGTAGGAGGGAAATCCTCATCCTCATTTATGAAACCTCATGGTAGCAAAAACATGAATACTAGCCTAAAAAACGTTTAAAGAATACAGCCTTTCCAAAATTACAGACAATACATGGGAGGATAAACTGATTCCTCCCGAATCTAACAGGCTTGTTTTTACCTCTGTTATAAAAGATTTCATCAGTCAGAAATTTTTTTCTATAAGATTGGATCCTTTTAAATTCAATCCTTTTCGTCACCATCATGAAATTACAAACCTATATGAGATTAGCCCTCTTAAGAAACCTGATGGTTCTACAATAATGGGGCCAAATTGATTCCACGAAATCAAGATACACCTCCATTAGCCACTCTTGAAATTCTTTTAGCTTTCTTCTCGAAAATTCTTTGGAATCCATGTTTTTAACGTCTTCCATGGGCTGCCACACACGAGCTCGCACATCTTCTTTGAGTTTCCCTTTGGCCAAGTAGTTGTAAGCGATCAGGTAATACGTGGGTAAGTTCTTAACTATTTTAACCGTCTGCTTGAATGTGAATACATAGAGTGCACATAAGCCTTGGAGAAACTTTATGTAAAGAGCAACGGCAAACGGTCCGATAACCCACAAAGGAATTAGTTCTTTTGAAACTTGAGCACCATAAATGACATTCACTGCCAAGTACCACGGGACACTGCACACACACAGAGTAAAGACAACATAGGCCACATTAAACCTACATTTTACACAGTCAAATGTCACATGTAATCACAATTAATCTCCCAGATAGTAGGTTTGATCACATCTGTATCTCAAACACTACTAAACAATACATCATATCAAGTTTCATTATATCAAGCGTCTCCATAGTCAATATCCATGCATGCTTATTTCATCAATACACTATCACTGCACATGCAAATCTTTAAGTGGTCCTCAAACTAAGACAATGAAACCACTCATTGTTTTTCTATAGGGTACATTGATAAAATAAAAGCCCTTAAGTTTGTTTTTTCTTAGTTTTACCTCCCTATGTTTCAAAATCACCGAGAAATTCCAATGTTACACTTGGTTAAATAATACTACCTCCGTCCCAAAATAGATGCAAATTTTTCAATGCATGTAAAAATTTGCATCTATTCTGGGACAGATATGGGTCTTCTGGTCTTTCCACGTGAAGTAGGAGAGTAAATTGTAGTTTTTCAAACAGAGGGGGAAGACTAAGATAGACCAAACCTTCACCAATATCTATCATCAATGTTCTCCAGTTTTTAGTTTGACAGAAGAGTGTATAGGGAAAACAAACACTTCATTCACAAAAAGTCCTATCAATTCCCTGGTTAATCAAAATTCAAATCAAGGCGTAGGTGCAGACAAGGAAAAGGATAAGAGTGAGAATGCAAAGTAGAATAACTGTTACTCACAATATCAATAAGGGGGCCTTTATTGTGGCATCTAGACTCCAAAAATGGTGCATGGCTACCTTAAGAACACCACCTTGTTCCCTGCTTTGAGTCTCAATTAGAGCTTCAGACTTTTCGCTCGTACATGGTTCTTCTTCCAGCACCTCATCCACCACTTGACTGGGTAATTGTGTGCGTAGCATAGTCAACCATTTTTTGAATAATTTATGAATGGCAAGAGATCTGGCCACAGTCTCATTCTTTTCCGAGGTGTATGCAAGAGGAGCATTATGTTCCTTTGGCAGTTCTGTTGCAGTTTCTTCACTCTCTTTTGGAACGTAAGAAAGTTGAACTGAATTCTTAGGAGCCTTAGACCCATTAGCTCTACTTCCCGATTCCCCATCCTGAGCACTTCTTTTAAAGGCAGAAATTCTCAAATGCTTTACTTTCCGTGCATGGAAGTGAGAAGCTGCTATACTGCAGTAACAAAGAATCCAAATGAATAAAATGATAAAACAAAAGAATGTTTATGTCATGCCCATAAAACCTATGCAAAACTACATATTGATAAAACTTTAACACCAATAGTGAATTTATCGACATAACCTAACTGGACAATAAGGAAATCACACACTGAGAGTAAACTTCACCTTAAACTAAAATTGTGCTTCAACAACCAACACTTATCTGTTCTCCTAACCATGTGAACAGGTATTACGTATCGCCTTAATGTCAACCCTTTGCTCCATGATAACGGCCTGTCTGGGCATGCTACATTTGAGCCCTACATTACAAATGCAACGAGACATTAGTCGGATATTCTAAGATAAAGAAAACTTGAGACTTCAAAACAATCAAGCAAACAGAGACCCTTTTGAAAAAGAGAATAAAAATTGCAAGCAGCCAATTTTGTACAACTATGCTTCATAGTTTCAAGGCAATTAAGAAACTGCTTTTCTATATGCATAATCTAATTCATAACTTTCTCTGAAAAAAAATTTTACCAAAAACAAAAATTCAGAGTTTGAGAAAAAAGAAATCACCTGAGACGCACATGAAATCATGAGGCAGTTGAAGCGCAAGAGTTCCGATAAGGATGGATAACCGATTTGTGTTGGATAGATGAGGAAGGTGAAGGGAGAATTTCTTTCTGATTGGTCAATTTTGGAGATTAGGGTTTTATGAACCGCCTGAGAGAGGAGGGAGGGGATCAGACAGACAAGAGCAGAGAAACAAAATCAACCTTCACCTGTTCGACTGTTTTGTATAAAAATGATTTCTAGTTTTGTGAAACTTGTTCATATGAAGATTACGTTTTGACTTGATGTTGCCGGTTGTAGGGTTGTCCGATATACGGTTCAAACCGGAACCAAACCGAAGCGCACGATTTGGTTCAATTTACTTTGGTTTCAAAAAGAAAAAATTACATTTCAGTTTGGACCGAACCGAACTGTTTTAATATTAGTTTGATTTGAATTGAAATATTTTGGTTTGGATTCCAAACAGATATAAACCGAATAGAATTGAAGTAAGCAATTGGATTTTCTGAGTCCATGGTCCATTAATTAATCCATATTTTTCTTATTTTTTGACAATAATAAAAAACTCCAAATTAGTCGTTTAGAATTTCAGCTTTTAAACACTTCGTTCTAAAAATCTTTTTTTTGAAAAGGAAGCCGAATTTGATAAAAAAATGGAAGAAAAAATATTAAAATTACAGATTTAATGCTTTTACAAAACTAAATTTACGAAACGAGACCTTACAATTCGATTCTATTATTTTTTTCACTTTAACTCGTATAATGTATACTCAAGTTTTATTATGTTTTAATGATTTTAGTTTTTGTTTTGAAGGCCACATAATACTTTATTTTGTAAGTTACATGATTATTTCGATGTCCGTTTCACTTTATATTATTAAATGTTAACTACGTATTATTTGAGATGTTTTCTGATACGTTCATTGGCATGCATTATTAATTTTATATGTTAAAATTTAGTTTGAACTTAATTAAACCGTTTTATACTTTTGATTTGATTTGAAACTAGAAAACAGTTCAGTTTGATTTGAAAAATCTCAAACCGTTTTGAATGTGGTTCGGTTTGGTTTGGTATCCAAACCGAACCATGGACACCCTAGCCGGTTGGACTCGAACCAAACTGGCCCACGAGCCGAGCCGAGCCGAAGTATGGTGTCGTGACCTCAGCAAGATTTCTCGCAAATTAATACAGGGACCTGGAAATGTATTTCTTATAAATATAGGGATCTCCTCCTCTGAACATAAATCAAAAATAGGGAAAAGGGGAAAAACCAGACCTAATCGTCGTCTTTCTTCTTCATCTTCACTTGGTTGCTATCTCTTCGTTCTTTACTGCTGCCTGCAACAAACCATCGAAAACAAATTATCGGTTCAGTTGGGGTTGACTGACATTTCCGTACATGACCCACCCTTCATTGCAAATTCGACAATTGAGGTTGGATTCATTTTCTTTCTTTCTTTCTTTCTTTCTTTTCTGGAATTTCAATGTCACTTTGTTAATCTTTTGACTACATTTTTTTTAAGTACTGAAGCTCACATTGTAAATTATATGCGATGAAACTCGCTGCATGATGGTTCTTTTCTCCATTTGGTTTTGTTCTTCATTCTGGGCTGCCCACTATTTGATTTTCTCAAACCCTTATTTTAGTAGATGCGGTTCCATTTTAGTTCAGCTAAATCCTGGAGAGAATTGGCAATATTTTTACACTCTAATGCCTTTCATGTTTAGCTAAATGTTGGAGAATTTTTTTTTTTTTTTTTTTTTTTTTCTAATGGAGATTAAAAACAGAGGTTTTATGTTTATTGTGGCGGACACTTATATTAAATCCAATGATAAATACAATTCCAGCAGGGTTCAAT
>JANIEQ010000351.1:0-14277 GCA_024708375.1 Oxalis stricta | reverse complement strand
ACATCACTTAAATTATTAGTAAATATTAATCTATCTATTGCAATCCCACTCTCACTATTCTATTGAGAAGCATGCTTCCCATCAATATTTAGGATTCGCTGACATCGCTAACTTTAATGCATGTATACTTTAGCAATGTCACTCTATTACTTACTTGTTTCATGATGCATTTCACCTAACATAACTCATCTTGCGATTCTTCAACATCAATCGGTTCGGGACCTCCATAGTTTCACCCAAGCTTCATCCTGGTCATGGATAGATCACCCGGAGGTTGGATCCATGCTTGGTGACAATTGCCACTATGAAGACTCGCTTTACGGCTCACGGTTGCGTCATTCTATCCATTATCTTGCTAGACCATGTCTCTAGATCACATTTAAAACTTTCTCATCGTAATGAAATTTAGTCACACACATCTCATTAACACATCTAATGAGATTTATTTCGGAGTCACACTAGCAAACCCATGTTTTTACTCAATGATAGATAATATTATCTACACCTAGATTGATTGATGACATTACAAATTAATTTCATAGTTAGTCCATCAATGACATATTCTATACCAATATATTTTTATAAACACATTTTATAACTCGTTGAATTTAGAACCATTCTCTAACATGATTAGACCAAATGTCATTATTTTTGGATGCTTGTTTTAGTTCATAATTCTTACTAGCTACCTACCTCTTCTTTCTCAATTTAAACACCACAAGCATTTAAATTTGTTGCATGCCTGATCTTTTCATCAAAATTTTCATTTAAGAATGCAATTTTCTATATCCATTTGGTTAATCTTCTATTAATAGCCTCACATGCTAACAATATTCAAATGGAATTTATTTTTGTCATTAACAAGTATGTTACATAGAGGTTAAAGACAAATCACAAATCTTATCTAATTGACTTCTTCAAAATGCTTTTTAACAATTATAAGTAGTTGTCAAAAGAACTTCTCCTTAGAGCTGGTTAAAACCAACATTTACACTTTCTTTAAGTTTCAAGAATTTTATATTATCTCTTAGAATATAATCGATTTATTTCATTTCTAAAAACTATATATATGGAAACTCTAAACCAAATAACTTAATTGACTTAGCACTCTTATTATGTTTTAAGTTATATATTTATTTTTATATTTAATTATATGGTTTATGACATTTTTCATTACTTTTTATGATTCTTAGTCACTTCTAGACTTCAATGTCATTTCAATTTATTTCACATTCAAAATTGATCATTTGGACATGCTTTAATATATAGTCACTATCCACATTTGTTGTTCATTGAGTTTCTCTCCTAAAGAAACTTCGAACCATGTATAGTCTCGTAATAAAACTCCTTACAAGTATTTTTTAATCATTTCATTTAAGTGAATTGACCTATGCACCATATATACTTAGAGTGGACACGCTCTAGTATTTAAAGACTATACTCGTACAATTATTATTTACTTTCAAAAGAAAGCCTCGCTTGTTTAGCCGAAATAGCACATTGACTAAACACATCATTGAGCTTCTCATCAAGTCAAATAAATTAGGATATTCTTGTACAAACAATCCTTATTATCCACGATTTGTATAGCAAGCTTTTTCCCTAATTGATTTCTCGGGATGGTCATGAGGATCATCTTTAATAATGGATGCAATTCTCAAATCAAACATAACTAAATTTATGCATTCTTTTTTTTTATCACTTAATTTCTACCTCAATGTAAAAATATATGTGACACAGACAACACTAAGGCCTCGTTCGTTTCACAGCTCAGTGTTGTACGCTGCTTTTTGAAGCTGAGACATAATTTTGTGTTCGGTTTCGAGCATTGCAAGCAGGTACTATTTACTTAACTATGATTAAGTAATATAATATTTTATTTTTAACTAGAGTTAGTCAAAGGTCAAAGTTTGTCTTTTTTTTTTTTAAGTTAAAGTTTGCCTTCGAAGCAATGCAAACCTTATTAGCACGACTTCCATGAGATGAGCTCTTCTCCGATTTAATTTCTTCAAATTTCACTTTTTTCAATTCTAAAATTTATTTCTTCTTCACTATCTCCCATCTTCTTCTTCAATTGAACGAACCTTATTTTTCACCATTTGACCCATCATTTTCAACAAAAACTTAGTCTATTTATCCTTCATAATTGTTCAAATCTTGAAAAATCAAGTCTGTTCTTGCTCATTACGAGCAGGTACCGCTGTGCGTTCTTCGTCCACCACCCGACCGCATAATCTCCTCCCACCGATTGGCCATCACCTCGTCAAACACCAAGGCATGGGAGATGAGTTCCAATCACCGGGAGACGTCAACACCAAACAATTAACCCCAATCTCGGTCAAGCAATATATAATCCGACCAGTCAACGGACTCGAACAGGACACCGAGCGGCGTCCGAATTTCCCAAGTCGACCAGAGAGGAGGGACGGCAAACCGGATCGCCTACCAAGTCCACCCACTCGAGAAGAAGACACGTTCGATTAGCTCACTCGGACCGCGCTGACAAGAAGCGGTTGCATTGACTCGCCGGCCCATGTTTGGAGATGAAAACGGATCGAGAATTATTATTTAATTATAAAATGTTAACCACCACAAAAAAATTTAATATTATTTTAATCTAACTAAAGTAAATCTTTAAACATGGAAAAGCATTGAAAAACAACAAAAAACAACAAAAAGCAAGACAACTTGGAGCAAGGATGAAAACGAACGCACCCTAAATGTTTCTAAATAAAAATATATTTATTTAAAAATTCACATTTCAAATTAAGTTCACCTCAATTTAAAATTCTTAGGTTTCCAAGGAATACGACATTCTTATAATTCTATACATGACATCAAATCCACATATTACAAGTATATAAAAGTCTTACGAAAATTTACCGTTCCCCTCAATTTTCATGTTTACTTCAAGTATCAAATGATATTCATCATTTAGTCTATATTGTGGGTTGAAAGATATTTTTAGTACTTTTAACTTGAAAGTTTGTAGTTGACTCAACTCAACTTACTTTTCTAATTCTAAAAAATTACATCAAATTTAGACAAATTATTTTCATGACAAGTACATCACAAAATATTTACAATTCTAATAAAATATTTTATAACAAAGGATGTTACAATAATATGTCTTATTATTGTATTTTTCTAGTAGTTCACGACAACATACTTTCTCAAGAATTTATATTTATCCAAATATTTTACATATTTGATAATATCAGAAAATTAGTCCTAAAATTTATTAATTGTACTCATACAAGTGATTTTCATTCTTCTTTATTTTGGGCTCAAATTTTATATCTATCAAATTTTAGATGTTAATAATATATTTCCACTCATATAAAAATATCTTATTTTCATTCACGAAAATTATAAATTTGATTTAATACATCTTCTCGCCTATTGTGAATATAAACTAATACTTCACAAATTTATTTAATGATTCAAAACTTCTCAACTCTAATACATTAGGGCTAATAAAAACAACTAATATTTTATTATTATATTTGATTATTCTAATAAATATAAATCTAATAACAAAGTTTCTTTTTAATAATAAATTTCTCAAACTTAATATATCAACTCATATACTAAAATACACATAAGAGATAATAGAACTATTCTTATTACATTAGCATGAAGCTTTTTACAAATATACATTCATAATTTATAAAGATTAACTTTGTTCCACTCCAAAGATAACTTTATAATATTTATATATAATTTATTCCAAGAGATTAAATATCCAAGAATATTATTTCTTCGAAAATACATAGATGTAATGGCTCCACACTTCATACATCTTGAAACATTCATCACATGAAGTTCTCAAATTAAATTGTCCAACTCATAAATATCCAATTGATATTTTCTCTCTTTGTAAGGCAATAATTTTCGGAATTTATATATGATTAATTAACCATTACAATAAGATATCCACCGTTCAAAGTCAAGAGTTGGATGTCCTAAATATCCCGTCAAAATTTCGACTCGATCGACCACTGTTTGATCATCCGATAGCTCATTGAAGTTATGTTGCACACTCCATAAACTTGGTCCTAACCCAATTTTTTCATTATTGCGTTTTTTTGTGTTCTCTCTTTGATCATTTTTAATCAAAAACACAAAATCACAGCCTCAATAATTTTTCCAAATATGAAACAAATTTATATGCCTCATCTTGATCACAACCCAAGATTCAGAAAGTGACGAAGTCACATTAAAATTTTATCCACCAAATAAATTGGAAGGATCAAAACCCAGAAGAATTTTTGGTCACATTCCGAAAAGCCTAAATCAAAGTGTATAAAATTTCTTTGCTCACTCAAAAAGTGTAACATCAATTTGATTCATCATTGGATTAAATTTTCTGCACTAAAACAAAACGTTAGTAAAATAGATTTCATAAAATTTGAACATAGTCATAACTAATTTATCATACAAGCACCAAATTTTCTTCATATTGAAATAAAACAATTTTCATCAAAATTCAGTAATTTGCAGCTAAATATATATTGTATTACATGTAATCTTGCGCACCCAACAAATCATAATACACCTTAAGAATGTTGGAAAATTATGACACTTATATGATACAACAACAATTTGAACAAAAAATTAAATTATTGAATTTTATTCATGTGATAGACAATAAATAAAATATAGAGATGCATGGATCATTGATTTAAATGATATGCAACAACATACGAACATGGATAGGGATAGGGCAACGTATTTTGATGCATGATCATTGAATTATTTTTTTAAGGTGTATTTGATCGTCACTCGGTGCTCTACGATATTTGCAAACGAACTCCCAAAATATAATGGAATTTGATCATTCAGACGACAAAACAATCGAGGAAGAATCTCATGAACATTATGATATCAAACTCTCTCATTAACTCAACTAAATAAAAAAAAATAAAAAATAATAAATTGAAATATTATGCTAGTGTTAAAGAGAAACTTTCTCTCGTAAACTTATATCACCAAGGGGACAATTTGCTTTTTTTTTCCAAAGCCATAATCCCCTTTTAAATTGAATTTAATGACCATGTTATAACAGCTCACTAATTCTTATAACTATTCATTAACTACTAAAATATTTTTTTTTAAAATGTAAATATGCTATTATACATTTATCATATGTCGAAAAATAAAATTTTATCCAACATTTCATTGCTGCCCAATCGACATCATGATGAGGAACACAAAGCATGGGATCTTCTTTGAACTTCTCTTCTGATGAATAGTGACTAGGGCCAGGGGAGGAGGGTTATTGGCCATCTCCACTAGGGTTTCAAGATATGTGTTGCTTTAATTACTCTGTGATTGAGAGAGCCAATAATGAGGGTTAGAATGAACGTCAGAATCTCTCATATGAGATTATTTTATTATAAGTGTGCTTGTGAAACGTTAGGTAACGAAACATATGGTTTTTCCAATGTAACATTAATATGCATTAGCAAATGTGTGATGTGGATTTATGTTGAAATATGTTGAAAAAATTGATGGTCAATTTAATTTTGATCTAAGTTTGTGTGAGATTTATTGTTATTTTGTCCAAAAATTATTCAATTGTGTTCTACGTATGTTAGAAGACTGTGGTATAATTATTTATAAAATTTGACTTTTAAAATGAATTAAAAAATATATGTTGGAATAAATTATTTAAAGTATACATAAAGTGCTAAAATATACATAACTTATGGTAATGGGTGTGTAGGGGATAAAATAGGAAGAACGTACTTTATTTTATCTTAAAGTTGTCAAATTTACATATATTTTGAGATAAAAAAATATGTTTATATTTACATCTAGTTTGGTACGAGAGAGTACAAACACAATAACAAGAACCAGTCAACAACCATTTGAACTTGCAGCATAAGTTGAACTTGCATATAACTATAAAAGCAACATTTGCTTCAACTTGAATTCTGAACTTAGACCAAAATGCAAACCAACCAACTAAAAGCATATTCATGGTTTTCTAATCACAATCTTTCTACAGGAATTACAAGGCTTGCATGCCTCTTAAAGAAATGATAACAAAATTTATGGATCATTCTAACATCTTCTAAATTTGTTGAGTCAGTTAGAGTCCATAAAAATCTTGGAAAGAAACCGTAGAAGCTCATGGAATGTTTAACCATCTGTGTAGCCAACTGCTAACCTCACTAATCGCCATTCTAGAAGAACGACACGATTTCCCCAAAATCAGATCATGGCGCACTGACAATAAATTATTTGGCCAGTTATAATCCAAACTTCTCAGTAGAGGTTGGAGAAATTCAAAAGAGTTGACAAGAGACCCTGGAAAAACAAACATGCTAGAAAGTAAGCTAATATCAGCTTTTGATATCAAAGCTCAAACTTTCGCATGAAAATACCATCCATCACTACTAGATGTTCCTATGAAAGGAGAAAATCTTTAAAGAAACGTGTTGAAAGGAAAGTTACCATCGGATATGAAATATGCCTGCCACCAGCTAGGGCATCCCTTCTTGGCCGTAGATGTCATCCAAGAGCCCCGTGCTTGCTCCCCCCCCCCCCCCCCCCCTTTTTTTTTTTTTTTTTTTTTTTTTTTTTTTTTTTTTTTTTTTTTTTTTTTTTTAAAAAAAAAAAAAAAAGAAGAGCATGTACAAGATTATCCACATATAGCCAATTTGTTTATTGCCAATGTTAAATGTAATCAGACCAACTTTCGCAAAAGATACTACCTTGGAAGGTGCCTCACTTCACCAACTCCATAGATAGCAGCTGGACGAATGGCACATGTATAAAAACTTTCGCATTAACCATCCTGTAAATCAAAGAGATACACATTATCGATTTCACCAGCCAAATTAAACACACTCAAGATTGAATACACCATTGAGAATGTAAGGAAATACAAATGCTTTTCTCCAAATTCCAGATAGTGCACGTTGAAGGACATTTACATGAAAAAAGCACTTACAAATACAAACTAACCTTTGATTATTGACAAAAAAAGCTCCCATAATATATATCAACTATCAAGGATTAAGAAAAGAAACCTTATTTGAGCCAGTTCTTGTTGCAGATCATCGATGGTCGATTCTATTCGCTGCAATGCAGCTTTAGAAGCTCTGGCTTTGGCTACTTCTACCACAAGTTGCTCGGACAAGCGAGACTGCGATTGGTAAAATTGTTGTAACCCCAATTCAAATTTCTCCACTTTATCTTTCCATTCTCCAAACCCTTTAACAAAATATACGTAGCAACAATTTCCTTGATATGTTTCAAAAGTCGATGAATTGAAAAACCGATTGCACTTAGCTCAAACTGAAATACAGTTTACACAAGCAATTCGACTGACCTGAGAGATGAAGGGGCGTTGAAGATCCAATAGTTTGTTGACTTGGGTTCAATACCAATTTTACTAATCGTCGTCGTAGCCAATTGTGAACCTCAGTCCAATATACATCTTCGCCATTCTCCACTTTATCGGCTTCTGATTCCTTATCGACCCATCATCATCATCATCTACCCAAATCATTAACGGTGGCCGGATTCTAAGCTCTGGTCTCGCCGGATTGATCGTACTCGCTGAACAACTCAATCTCAATAGAACAGAATCTTACAACTACTGTGGCAGCACCGATAGTGGAGTCGGGGCATGAGGGAGTTGGATTGCCGCTTGGAAAGCAAACAACAACGCACCCGATGGCGAGATTTGAATGGCGCGGCCACGGAGACAAACTAAATGCCGGGAAGATTGATGAGAGTGAGCTGAGAAAATTCAAATCGTTTGAGAAGGTCGGAGTGTTGAAGAGATTAGATTGATTTCATTAGGTTATCTCGTAAATAAAACTGATCCGTGGGGGCACGCTAGTCATATAATTTTATTTTTTTGAGTTTTTTCCCGAGTTGTCACATGGTTTAAGGTATGCTTGTCCCGATAAGCAGGTGTTATGGTTTTTTCATTTCATGCCAAACATTGGACAAATATAAAAAAATATTTGTTCAGTCTTATCCCTTTCTGTTAGGATTGGGCAAATGGACTGTCCGGCTCGGCGGAAAGAATCGAGTCGAGTCGGGCTTCAAAATTTTTCGATCTTCAAAATCGAAATCCGAGCTCGGCCCGCTTCCGATCCCGAGCCGATCCCGAACCGTCCGTTTAAAATTTTAAAAAAAATAAAGAAAAAAACTTTATTTTCTTGAATTTTGAGAGAGGGTTTGAAAATTTGGTATTGAGTTAAGTGTTTAAAAGCCACTCTAGTTGTTTTTTCGCCAAAATTTCACTTCGCCGTCAAGAATTTTGTTTGACTTTCAAAATTTTCAAACCCTATAACTAATTTTTTATTCGTAAGTACATACTACTACATGAATATAGTTAGAATTTTTTTTGACAAAAATATACTTGAGAATTACATTACAAAAATTTATATTAATGAAACTAATTTTTAGGTTTAATAATTCAATAACTTAATTTTTCAAAAAAAAATCAATAAATTGAGATCATGATATAAAAATTAATTTTTTTTTTTACAAAAGTCCGCGGGCAGTCCGGGATCGGCTCGATCCGAAGCTCGCCAAAAGTCCGGTCCGTCGATCCCGAACTCAAAAAACTCGCCTTCTAAACGATCTTTATTTTTTTGACCGGAACCGCTCATTTTTCGAGCCGATCCGAACCGATCCCGGACTTTAAGCCCGTTTTCCCGCCTACTCGCTGCACAACAAACGTTTTTAGGATTAATTAATATCTTTAGATCAGTACTCACGTTTATCGTTCTCTGCGTTGTGCTTTGAAGAACCTATATATTCACAAGACTAAAGTAGAGCAAATAACCGTCTACGAATGTTAATTTAAAGTGTGGCTATAATTAATTTCTAGCATCTTCTTTTTTTGAAATCTAATTTGTAGCATCTAAGTTATTAGCTAAAAAGTAAATAAAGAAAACTTCTTAGAATGACAAATCATTAAACATTTACTTAATTTATTAAGAAAATTACAAAAAGACAATCATATCAGTCTATCGATCTAAACCAAAAAATTGGCTTAGTATCCTTAGAACTCAAGAAGAAACCCGAACTAGTCAATAGTCAACTCCAAATATTTGTCGAAGATTAGCATGTATAGACGTGGGTAGTGGACTTGAGTTTCAAACTATTTGGAAGTCATTCTTAACATCTTCGTGATTATTCCTTTCGTCTTTTAATAAATATTTTATTAGACTTCTTTTTTTAAATGTGCGTCCATACCACTATATTGAGAGAATGAGGAAGTATTAAAAACTGAAGTTACGAGGTATTGGATCAGTAGTCTGGTTAGTATCTTAAAACTGGAATTTAGATCTCGAACAGTCTTGATTTATTGACAAAGCCGAGCTAAAATTATATAATTAGTCTTTTGGGTTTTCTTCATTTAAATTCTATAAGAACTCCTTCGTCTTTCCTTTAACAAATATTGGAGCTGAAGTTCGAAGTTTTCAGGAACCTAAAACTAGCAGTAGAGTACAACATATATAGGAGTTGACGTGACTATATATATTTCACTAGCTAAGTTTACTTGCAATCAAATAAAGAGTAGGAGGTATTTACAATAAGACGAGGCTGAGACTAAGTTAAAAAAAATATACTAAATCTACGGGAAAAATTAGTACGTGAAAATTCGAGCACAAAAAGTTTTTCTCCGAATTCAGCGATATTTCTCGAAAATTTAGTCTTTCCCACGAGATAACTTAACTTTTCATTACAGACGAAAAATCTCGTCACAAAATTTTTTCCCCTGAATTTAACATATTTTCCGTGAATTTAGTCTTTCCCACGAGATAACTTAACTTAATAATCTTATTGTAATGAGAGTAGATCACGACCACGAGGCACCGAATTTGTCGTTTGCTTCGCTGTCAGTTTGTTGTAGGCATGTGCTGCTGCTAGTGCAGAAATGGCGTCAAAAACATTAAACACGGTTCCGTATCGATAGGTGGACAAAGGGGTGAAATAACGATTTTATTCTTGAATTTATTTGAAATAAATAAAAATAAAATAAAATTGAGGATGATAGGATTATTTCACAATATTTGTTCAATTTGTAAATTTATCCGAAATTCATGCCTCAACACGAATTTACCTTTAATCTCTTGTTAATTAATTAAATGGTCATTACAGGTCTCCACGTGACAAGTATGGATAATTAATCTCCTAAAATTAAAAGTCATATATAATTTCACCTAAATTGCAGTTTAACTGGACTACGAAATAAAGTGCTGCACAATTTTGAATTAAAAGTCACATTGTATAATTATTCATAGATATTGACATTAATTATGTGAATAATGCAAATCTCGAATTCGAAAGATCTCAGTATGTTGATTAACTGGCGAATGCACTATATATTATATAATTTTATAAATAATGAGAGACTTTTTTTAATTTGTCCTAATTGTAAATTTTATTGTCAAATCAATATTCGGACAACGTGCGTTTTATTAACGAATAGTAATTTGACACATGTATATAAAATTTTTGAATTTAATTAGGTTTCAAATTATAATTTTAAATCAATGATATTATTTTTTCCTTTTCTAATTAGGAAATCAAAATACAACAAAAACATAATGATTCATAATAAAATTCTACCAATTACTTTTTATTAATATAATAATTTTATTCCTAATCAATTTATTATCAATTATTTTAAAAAAATTCCTAATAAAATTATAATATACTATATTTTTTATTTTTTATTAAAAAAATTTCGTAATAAAAATTCATTATATTCTTTTTCCTATTCCTAATTAAAATAGACACATCTTCTTTTTCCTATTCAAGAGACATATTATTAAAAAATTATTCCTAATCAAATAATAATATATATTATTTTTTTCTAATTTTTTTATTAAACTATATTCCTCATTTAAAATTTTGAGTTTAATTAGATTTCAAATTACAATTTTAAGTCTATGATTTTTTCTATTCTAATTAGAAAATCAAAACACAATAAAAACATATTTCTAATAAAATTATAATACACTATATTTTTTTCTAATTTTCTTATTTAATAATTTTTCCTAATTAAAATCCATTATATTTTTTTTATTCCTAATTAAAACGGTACATATTCTTTTTTTCCTATTCAAACGGACATATTGCTAAAAAAATTATTCCTAATCAAATTAAAATATATATTATTTTTTTAAATTATTTTATTAAACTATTATTCCTAATAAAAATCTAGCTATATTTTTTCTATTATTAATTAAAACGGACATATCTTATTTTTCAAACAAAATAAATTTTTAATTTTAATAGGATTGTAGATTTTGAAATAAAATCAAAATAATTTTAATTGATTTAAAATTAAAATAATTTCTTTAATATAATATTTGACATAAATTTAATAATATTTAATATAAATAATTATTATATAATTTTTTGTAATATATATTTAAATTATTTATTTTTAAAATATATGACTATCACGTGCAATGAATGAGATCCATTGACTAATTATATTTATAAAGTATAATTATCTTATTATAGTTACTTTAAAAAAATTATCTAATTATAGTTAGGGTTAGAATTTGGAAAGAAAAGAATAACAAACTGTTTTTATTCAACTATTCATGATTTTGATGTACAGCAATCTCTCTCCACTGCCCTTCCCTTCCCGGATATGAAAATATTACAAATATTGCCCCCACCCTACCCACCCAAAAAATTCAAACCATCCTCAATAATGTAATGTTGAACAATGATCAGTAAGACAAAATAAATCACCCCAGGAAAATAAAAATAAATAATAATAATAATAAACAGAAAATTAGAAGAAAAAAAATAAGACAGTACTACTCATGATCAGATCAAGGCAAGGCACTCATGATGACGATAAGCTCGCTCTAAGCCAATACAATGGCGAAGGCAGCTCCGACGAGAGCAGTTCCGGCAATGAACACTCTGTTGACCCACCCAGCTTCGAAGCTGCCACCGGGTGTGTTTTCGGACGGAGTGATGCTAGGTGACTCACCACCGTTAGGGCCAGGTGCCTCGGCTCCTGGTCCGCTGGCTGCGGGGGAGGAGCTGGTGGTGAAGAGGTTGGGGATTCGGAGGGAGTGGCGGCTGACGGAGTGGGTGCGGTGGCTGGTGATGAGGCGGGTGACGAAGTTGCTGGGGTTGGTGCTGCGGTTGGTGGTGTAGCAAGCTGACGGTGACGGGAGTTGGAGTGGCGACGGCGGTTGGTGGTGAAGCGGTGGGCGTTTTGGCGGCGGTTGGTGGTGAGGCCATGGGTGAAGCAGTAGGTGCTTGAGCCATGCAAGATGTGGCCAATAGGCCTAAGATCATAAACACCTTGAACATTGTCGAGTTCATTTACTCTTAATTAGAACTTAATTGAAACCAATCTGGAGAGATAAAAAAGTTCTGAGAGTTTTTGTTGTAAAGAGAGAGATTGTGATTGTGGGGAAGTGGAGATATGAATTGGAGATTATAAAAGGGGAGGAATTAGAAAGTGGTGGGTAAGTAGAGAGAAAGAAATATCAATAATGCATCAAGAAAAAAAGAGATTTCTCTTTTAATGTTTTAATTTATTTCCTATTCATTCCGTTTCAAATGGGATATTAATTTAAAAGATTTATATAAATTAATAAATTATATTTTTTAATTTAATTTTTTAATATAATTATAATTATATAAATTAAAAAAAATTTATAAAAAATATGTAGGTAAAGTTGGTAAGAAAAAGTATATTGAAAAAATAGAGTGAAGATAATAAAAGTGGATAATGAAAAAATATAATCAATATTTTTTAAATTTTGTCAAAATTTACGTACAATTTAAAATAAAAAATTAAATTTATATTAATCATCTAATTTGGAGACGGTAATGAATAATTATTTGTATATTTGCATATTAATATGTTTCTATACCAACACAAGAACATGCACAGCACAAAATACATCATGCTGGTGCTGTCAGTCAGGTTGGCATTTCTTTATAGAATCAACAAATGATTGATACCCAATTACATCTAGCCACGTCAATTTTAACTTAAGGATATTTCAGTCATTTGAGTTGCGTTTTTAACGAGAAGAAATATTTGGTTGGTCCACGTAGGTTTCCACTGTTAAAAAACAAAGTCAGATCGGACGTCACTTTCTACGGTTCACCTTCACTTCACACTTTTTCGTATCTCACTGTCAAAATAATATAAATTTTTATATATAAATAGAGGATTATAATAACTGCTCCTCCGCGTTTTAACTTGCTCGGTCTACTTTACTAAAATACCCTTTCAAATTCTCCTCAGCTGGTTAAGAACACCCAGCAGGAGGCCATGATTTCATATCCTAAAGACACACGTGGCTTAAACCCCTCTGTGTAGTTCTGACTTCCCTCCATGATCCACTTGTGGGGTCGTCTGTACACGTGTTCTATTCTTGTACTTTGTGATGTGTGACACATGGGAAAGAGATTTCCAACTCATTAATATTGGTTGTAATTAGAAATTATAAATAAAATATTAAATGAAATAGAAAAGGTAAATGAATTTAATATTCATAAAATACATTGTAAAAAATATATAATTATACGCTACAAAATAAAGTTATCTTTTCATACGGATAAAATTAAAGAGATTTTCAACTTCTTAGATTTTAAATTTTCTGATGGTTAATATCTCAACTCACTCTTTTAGATCATGTAAAAGTTTAATTTCAAAAAAATATATGTAAGAAAGTTTAGTTTGTCAATTGAAAAAAATTGTGATTAATAAGGATCATTGAATTGTGACTATAAGTGCGTTGCATGATCAATGAGAGAATATGTAATAAGATAAGTAATTATGCTAAGTAAAAAAAAATCTTAATCTCAAACAAATTACTTCGAATGTATTTGTGATGATATATCATTAATTTTATTGAATTTATTATGATTAAGTGGTGTGAGATTACATGTAACATAGAATAATTATTTTCGATCTAATATATAAGGTTTAATTTTGCTTATCGAGATGAATCTCAAACAAAATACTTCGATAATATATAATTATAGAAAGTTTGTTGTTGACTTTGTATAAAGATAGGATTCGGATAAAATAAGACGTAGAAGAAGAAGGATTTGGACTTCTCGCTAATTTTGATTAGCTGTATTTTACTAGTCTTCTAGTCTAGTGTAGATAATTGGAGAGAAGGATTTTAAAAATAGTATAGAGAAAGTAAACGTTGCCAATGAGAAACAACTAACATGTTCAATTTCTGTGCTATGTCTTGTTCGATATATCGTGCTTAGAACATGCAAACAAAAATAAGAAAA
>JANIEQ010000350.1:0-38722 GCA_024708375.1 Oxalis stricta | reverse complement strand
ATTGAAGCAAGCTTGAGTTGCTTCCGATCAAAGATGTATTCATGATTTCCATATTTTATTATTATCATTGTATGTTTACATACACAAGTTTGCGGCGCCTTACTCTAGTATATATATACGTACATTGAAGCAAACAGTAATACTATTGTGTCTCCTACTACTTTGGTGAGAGTCCATTTCCAACATAACACTTGTGAGTTTATCGAGCAATTCGTCTGGAGTGAAAATCCTCCCGGGAGAGTTCACGAAAACGCTGCGTTTGACTGGTGGGGACCACAAACCACTCTTCTCGTAATCAAAATCATATTCAGATGCATCGAAGAATCTCTGCAAAAGCCTATCTGAAACCTTCTTTGACACTACTTGTACACTTTGATCATGATCGTCACGATTCGGGGACGGTGAGGATGAGGATGACATTTAAAGAAGAAGAAGATGAGGACGACCAAGAAGAAGAAGATGAGGACGACATTTAAGATTATCAGAAATCTTTAACATAAGCCAAGCTATAGGATTGGATTTGAAAATGAAATGCTAGGAGAGAATATTAGTTATTGTTCTCGTGTATTAATTAAAGAGACATTTAAGGGTTTTATATATATATATATATATATATATTTGTAATGGTGGGAACCAATGATGAAGACGTGGATGGACTTTTGCAATCATGCATAGTCATGCTGAGAATTACTAAATGCTCTCTTCCACTCATTCACTTATTTTTTTAAATAAAAATATTTGTTTACTATTGTACTGTATAGTTCATACACAGTACTAGTTTTTTATATTTGTTGATTTTTGTGTTATTGTGTACTGAGATTTGTACGAATTAGTTAGATTGGCATCTTCGTCCAATCATCGATTCAAGATAAATTTACCGCAAAGTTGTCTAGACATCTTGGATTTTATGATACATCGAAAAATAGTATTAATAAGGGACAGAGGTAGTATGTTATAGTAGTAAGGAAGTTATGACGCGTTAATTCTAAATTTGGAGGTGTTTCAATTCCAATAAAGAACGTTATTATAATATTTCTTAATCAGAGTTTGTTTTTTTCCAGAAAGTCCTCATGGTAAGCTATCCAATGTTGATCAGTATCACAATTAAAATATAATCTCTATTTATTTAATTTATCAGATTAAGTAATTAACTATACGTACTATTCAATTGAGCAATTTATTATTCCTAGAGAATGTTGCAACACATGCGTTTGGGATCTAGGTATCTATCCTATTAGTGTCTCTGATAAAATTTACAGTATTGCATTCTTCATAAATATAGAAAATAAAACTTGTGTGGATGTGATCTGATCTATGAATCCTTAGATAAATAAATTATGATTTTAAATCAAATCAATTCTTCATAGATCCAAAAATAAGATTTATTGATAATACTATATATATAAACTTACTAGATAATTAAACTCTACTTCAAAAAAAGAAAAAGATAATTAACCCAATAATAATTATATTCCACTTTGAGAATATACATGAATATTGATTAATCATGATATGCTTTTTTAGACCATGATTAACGGGGGTGGGACTTGGCAAAAGATATTATTCTATGCCGATCAAACTCCAAAGAGAAATTGTTGACATTTGCACTTTGGCAGCCATCATTCAATTTTGTTATTCGCAAATAAATTATATTTAAATTTAAATTCCGTTTATAAATGGAGTACATTTTAATTCATAATTTACGTCTCGATCATCAATTTTATTCAAATTAATTAGCTTCTCTTTGATTGAATACTGCTGCTGAAGTACGTATTTTGCTGAGGTGGCAAACATTAAACAGGCAATTTTTGTGCATGAGGATGATATGGATATGCAAGTTTAGCAAACCTTCGAATAAAATGATATATATGGATATGCATTTATTTCAATAAATAATAGATCGATGAATATGCTTCCTACATATGGAGCACATTATGAGACATGGTTAAAAAAATGGAATTATAAGTATTTATGTGTGTGTTACCCAAAAGTGAGGAAAGAGATAAAGAGAGCAATTGACAGAATAATTACAGGGCTAAAAAAAACTTAAAGAACTATATAGCTAGCTATAAGTGTAGAATATATATTAGTTTCAGTGGTGCTACATACTTCTTCGCCAAAAGGAGAATTGCCCTGCGGCTATTCAATGGAAGAAATGAAGTCAAATAGTATTAAAAACTTTGTGGATAAAGATTATTTCTTTTTCGATCTTAAAGGAAATGGAGAATCTTTCTACAGGGTCTAGTAAGGGTGGTGGGAGGGCAACGAGGCTAATTAAATCTGTCTTCATATTTAATTAGAATTCATTTTCAAATGCCATAAATATATTCATGATATGAATTGAATAAAATTCGAAGTTTAAAACAATCATATATTTGGCACATTTAAGTTGGATTTATATTATTCAATTCATATATTATGATTTACATATATCGTTTTCGTTCAACTCTAGAAAATTACTATATGTAGTAATCATTGTGTAACAAGCTTCATTGATTCATCCATTGACTTTAAAATTCGTACCTTAAAATTAATAATTTAAATATATCATATAAAAAATTATATAATAATTATTTGTATTAAACATTATTAAATTTATGTTAAATATTATATAAAAGATAATTATTTTAACTCTATATCAATTATAATTATTTTGATTTTATTTCAAAATCTACAATCCTAAAATTAAAAATTTATTTTGTTTTCAAAAATAATAAACATAGCAAAAAATAAAAGTTACATATCAAGATTTGATTTCATAATAAAATTTATAATTACATCTAATCAATTTAGTTGTTCTCTATTATTTGAAAAAATAAGATATGTCCATTTTAATTAAGAATAGAAAAAATATAGCAATTTTTATTAGGAATAATAGTTTAATAAAAAAATTAGAAAAAAATAATATATATTATACTTTGATTAGGAATATTTTTTTAATAATATGCTGGAATAGAAAGAAATATGTCTTTTAATTAGGAATAGGAAAAAAATATAATGAATTTTAATTAGAAAAATTATTAATTGTTTGAAAAATAAGATATGTCCATTTTAATTAAGAATAGAAAAAATATAACGAATTTTTATTAGGAATAATAGTTTAATAAAAAATAGAAAAAATAATATATATTATAATTTGATTAGAAATAATTTTTTTAATAATATGCATGTTTGAATAGGAAAAAAGAAGACATGTCCGTTTTAATTAGGAATAGAAAAAATAATATAATGAATTTTAATTAGAAAAATTATTTAATAAGAAAATTAGAAAATATATAGTGTATTATAATTTTATTAGGAATATATTTTAAATAATAGATAGAAAATTGATTAGGAATAAAATTATTATATTAGAAAAAAATAATTGGTAGAATTTTATTAGGAATCATTATGTTTTTATTGTGTTTTGATTTTCTAATTAGAATAGGAAAAAATAATATCATTGACTTAAAATTGTAACTTGAAACCTAATTAAACTCAAAGTTCTAAAATACATGTGTCAAATACATTATTCATCAATAAAACGTCATGTAGTCAGATGTTGATTTGACAATAAAATTTTGCAATTGAATTTACAATTGAAATTTATAATTAAAAAGATTTAAAATATAAAAAAATCTATAGAATAAAGAATAGAAGATATGAAAAAATTGTAAAAAATTTTTTATATTTGTTTTAATTTTGATTAAATAAAATTATTATTTAAAATTGAAGTTGCAAAACCTAACTTGAAATCAATTAAAATAAATGCTTATCTACAGAAAAATTACTACTTAAAAAAGACATGTGTCGATATGATTTGATAAAAATGAATTAATTTAAATTGAAATAAAAAATTAAAAAAAATTTCCTATTATTATATATACGATGAATCCGGTCTATTGGACGTGAAAATCGTACCTTTAAAAATTAATAATTTAAATATATCATAAAAAATTATATAATAATTATTTATTAAACATTATTAAATATGTCAAATATTATATTAAAAAGAAATTATTTTAATTTTATATCAATTATAATTATTTTGATTTTATTTCAAAATCTACAATCCTATTAGAATTAAAAATTTATTTTGTTTTCAAAAATAATAAACATAGCAAAAAGTAAAAGTCACATATCAAGATTTGATTTCATAATAAAATTTATAATTGCATCTAATCAATTTAGTTGTTTCTATTGTTTGAAAAATAAGATATGTCCGTTTTAATTAGGAATAGAAAAAGAATATAGCGATTTTTATTAGGAATAATAGTTTAATAAAAAAATTAGAAAAAATAATATATATTATAATTTGATTAGAAATAATTTTTTAAATAATATGTCCGTTTGAATAGGAAAAAAGAAGATATGTCTGTTTTAATTAGGAATAGGAAAAGAATATAATGAATTTTAATTAGAAAAAATTGTTTAATAAGAAAATTAGAAAAATATATAGTGTATTATAATTTTATTAGGAATAATTTTTTAAATAATAGATAGGAAAATGATTAGGAATAAAATTATTATAAAATTAGGAGTAAATAATTGGTAGAATTTTATTAGGAATCATTATGTTTTTATTGTGTTTATTTTCTAATTAGAATAGGAAAAAAATAATATCATTGACTTAAAATTGTAACTTGAAATCCTAATTAAACTCAAAATTCTAAAATACATGTGTCAAATTACTATTCGTTAATAAAACGTCATACGTGTGTCGGATGTTGATTCTGACGATAAAATTCTACAATTAAATTTTTATAATTGTAATAGATTTAAAATTGAAAAAGTATATAAGATAAGCATTTAATCTCCATTGGAGGAGTACTCTGCGTTACTTCGGCCTTTTCATATCGTTTTTCGATTTTTTTCCTCAGCGTGGTTGATTTTTTCCTTCTTATTTTCAGGTGCTTATAACTGTAGCTCATATAATTAACTCAAGAAAAAAATAATTGTAGCCCTATACATAAGATAAGAATTTCCACGAGTAAAAATTGTTGAATTCAAATAGGTTGAGTCGAGTAAGTTTATTGGACCAGATAAGGTTTAGTGATCGTTTTGGCTCGTCTTGATCCGATGTTTTATGCATACAATATTTTGGCAATCTCAAAATTTGGATTAGTTTGATTCTTTCACATTTTGGAGCTCATAGACTATTACACAATAATAATTTCATCAAAGAATAGACATTCTATCTGATACTTTTTCTCCCGAAAAGATGAATTACAAACAAATATCATTATTACATGGTTTTGGAAGATTGTTGAGGAAATGAATGCAAGCAGCGAAAGACTCTTCTTTTGTTGGACCTCGGAGAAGTATCTGTTGAGTTGGTTGTTTCGTGAGGCCAGCAATTCAAGATGTTGTGAAAAGTCTAATGAATGTCAGGATTGAACAAAGGAGAAGAAGAAAAGCAATGTAGTCAAAGTGAAGTTTGGAAAGAGAAAGAATGAAAATCAAGGAGTTGTTTTAGGAAGAATTACTGCAAAAATATTCTTAGAAGTGTTTAAAATGAAGTTCAGGCGATCCGGCTGAAACTGGCCGTCGGAGATGGGCTCAGGATCGATTCGAGCAATGCAGAGAAGAAGAAGAGTATTGTTGCAGGATTGGACTCAAGTGCACATCGTGAAGAATATGAGGACCTTGGTGTCACTCGTAGAAACTTGAAGGATGCTGAAGACATTTCGAAAGCTTGTCGACCGAGAATGCAATTGACAATTGGCGGAGCGATCGGCGATTAGTCGGAGCTCGGGCGACATGCCAAAATGTTCAGGAAGACGTCGGCTACAATACCTCTACGAGCAATTCATCTACAATTCCCAGAATCAAAACGCCCAATTTGAAGGTTAGGGTTTCCGTTTATGGCAATGCTACAGTAACTTAGAACTTTCCTTTTTAGTCTGTCGTAGAATAAAACTAGGGTTTAGTAGTTCTTTTGTTGTAGTTGATCAAAACAATCGATTCAAAACTCTAGATTCATTATAATAGATGTTGCGAATCGAATGGTTAAGTCAATTTCATCAATTACTTAGTAATGAATAATCTGCAAGCTCGATCAGTTGTGTTCTTGAGTTTACTGCTAGAAATTGGGGATTTTGTATGCTTGCATAGATTTCTTGTTCCTTTCGATTCAATGAAGCTACATTATGCATTTAGAAGTTGTAGAGGAGGTTTCTGCAAGTTTTCGAGCATGAGAAGAAGAGAATGACCATTGCCTTAGTCTATTTCAGTTTACATTTCAACAAGTCCAATAGTCATTTTAATTTCCAGTTAAGTTATTGAAGAAGTGAAGATGTAGAATCATTTGTTAGAGTATTTAGAAGCTTTCTGCAATGGTAGACATCATTGATCATGCTTGAGACAGAAGTCAACTCCAAAGTCAACATTTTGAAGCATTTTGAAGATTGATCTGCAGATTTTGAAGAAGAAGAAATTTTTACAGCTACAAGTTACCATTTTACTCAACTGAAGGATTAAAAGCTTTGAGAAGGAGTAGTGGCCAAGAAAACCGAGTGAAACCTAGCTATGTGGCATCATATCGACTAAGTGGTCCCAAAAGCAAATTTGCTTTTCCAGTTTTTTACAAGTCAACATTTTCATTTTCAGTAATTTGTAATTCCAATTTTATGACGTCTAGGTTTATGTTGGACTGCTATATAAAGTCCTTAAGTTGTAAACTTTACTCTTTATGAGCTTTGAATGAAATCGAAAAGAGAAATTGAAAGTTCATCATCTTTTTTCAGTTTTAAATTCCTTTCTGCATTTGGTACTATTAGGAACAACTAAAATCGACCCAACCTTAGTTTTTTTAGGATTATCCACCCTTAAACACAAGTGAGAAAGTCCTGTTTTAGTATTTCATCATCAAATCTATGTCATGGAAGCAAAGATCATCGATTTCTTTTTTGTAGATTGAGTTTTCTTTATCTGCAAGTCATTAGAACTAGTTAGTTTATTCTTGAATTGTGTTTGTGCTGTCTCTCTTGCTGTGGAGATCGGTTCATCACAGTCTATTAGTGTCTACCAGTTGAGGGTTTCTGTGGATTGACTTCTCGCCTTTCCATTATCCAGTCTATGAGCCTCGTGATCGGCTTCCTTCATCTCATGCATGTCTTTACCGGTTGTGTTTCCCACCATATCCCATCCGAGGGTGTCATGCGACGTCGTCTCAACGTCATCACTCAAGAATATGTTGCATGTAGCTTTGGCATGGTAAACCTAGAATCTTGCACATAAAAGGAAAAGGGTAATGTAAGCAGGTGTACAGATTTTGCATAGTTTTTTATTAACTTAGGAGGCAAGAAAGAAAGATAATATATCTAAATAAAACATTCTACAGATACTTTTTCCACACTACTTTTTCCGTTGCTGGTAATCTGATGTACACTTTTCACTATTGTACATGAAGTTGAAATCCAAATCCAATTATATTCACTTTTATTGACAGTAGCTTTATTTATGTTATCGATTTGGCTCCCTAAACTACTAACAAATCCACTTAAAGTTGCACTCTGAAATATACGAGCCACCGGTTAATTAGGACATTATCAATTTGATTTGTTGATCTTACTTTCGTATGCATGCTATTTGGACACACACAATAAGTTTTTGATATAGTTTTAAACTAGATTTTCTAGTAACAAATACTCTTATCTACACTGGTTCAAGATACATGGTCCCTGCTAGATACGAATAACAAATTAGGTCTTGCAACTTCAATATATATAGGTGCCTTGCTTAATCATTCATATTCTTATATACTTTTCAGGCTTGATCTGATAGTATATAATTATATGTCATTGTATCTTTTCTTCTACCTAGCTGATGATTTTTCTATAAAATTACGAAAGAGAACATGGTAAACTAACATGAATGTGGTCATTGAAAATTAACAAATTATTGGTACTATACTTACTCGGTAAATCATCAATCCAATTTTAGCATCATCAAAGTTGAACTTCAATTTCTTAATTCTCAATTCGACCATCATGAGAATCATAATTTTTTATTTTTTTTTATAATCAATAGAAGAGAAAGAGGATAAATTAAATGACAGAGTTTGTGAGGCGGCTGTTTGTATTCTTATTTCCAATAAAATCTATTTTGATCAAGGTAAATTAGGATTTTGAAATCTGCTATTTTACCACATTATCCAAAATGTCATGTATTTTACTTAATTAATTCCATTTCAATGACTTTTCGACTTGAATTATCTAGTATAATCTATGATTTTTTAGGCTATCAAATGGATCATAAGAATAATTATTTTGGTAGTTTTTTATTTTATAAGTTTATTGACCTATTACAAATTATCATCAAATGGAGCATAAGAAGTTATTTGTGTAGTTTCTTCTTTTATTTCTTTGGTAGTTTTCTTAAGGATGTCTCTTCATTAATTCATTCACATAAATCAAAGAGACGATGAACTAGAAGAATTTTCAGTTCAACAATGAATTGACCAACAAGTTCTTGCCAAGTCAAACACATGACCATTACTTTATATCGGTGAATGTCTTCTTAGGTTTATATTACATGTATGTATAGATTTTTTTTTTTTCTTGATAGCAATTGAAAATGAGTGCAATAAGAGGGACCTAGAACTAATGTATGTATCAATCTTCCATTTATATATATCTTTATATTTATATTTATATATATATATAAAAACTTATGCCATGAAAGAAGGAGACATAGGGATTCATATATTAAACAACCTTTCACGACCAAGAAAGGCAATGTGCTCATTAGAAGGAAAGAAAAGTCTGAAACATGCTATGAATCTTCCATTTCGGAAGATATATTCCTATATAATATATATATTTTACAACCTCTTGTGCTTTTATCAATTACTTGATATCTTCCTATATAATATATATATTTTTACAACCTCTTGTGCTTTTATCAATTACTTGTCATTGTGAGCTCATTTATATATACTCTTTTGAGCTGATGCTCTTTGTTAAAGTTGCGCTAGCCAAGAGCGACATTTCACGCTACTTTTACATACTATAGGAATACATTTGAACATATGCTAGATATATAATTCCAGAATACCATAAAATTGTACGTACAATATGAAATTGTAGATCCACATATTTAATTAACTGAGCTCCTTTTGTTATAATTTGACATTACTTTTTTTCATCTTCATTTATCTTACTCATTTTTTCATTTTATAATTTTTCAAATTCAGATTTCTGTAATTCATATATTTCTGCTAAAAGTTTATCAAAACTCACAAGTTCCAGTGTTTTATATGCGACATGTGTTACTAGAGTAGTCATAGGAAACCCTTTGACCGAATCTTTCAAGTTCTAATATTGCAGTCAAATCTCCGAACTAAGCACATTCATAAAGGTTAAGAAAAAAAGGAAAATTGTTGGAAGAAGTGGCTGTTATTTAGTAGTATAAAATGTAGTTGTGCGGTTTCTAGGGCAGTATAAGTATAGGATTTGGTCTAGTTTCGCTCTTCAACAAAAAATAAATATAGGCAACTTCAAGCGCAAATGCATTACGGGGCAAAAATTTCATTTTCGGAAGCTATACTACAATAATATATGAACTGGATTAATTTCAACAGTATAATTCATTCGTATGCTTTCTGTCAAAGGAGATTTGCCTGGCGATTCTTGTGCGCTCGCTAGCTAGCTGTACATCTGAAAATCAAGGAATCCAACAAATAAAGTTTGAAACATCCCATCGTTACTTCTCAGATTTGTTGCAGCACAGTGAGAGATCATGATCATATCCCATTATAATCGCTTTGAATTCACATTATCACAACTCTCTCTATATATATATATCTTAAGACGTTGTATGTCATTTTAAAAATTAATGGCATGTCTCAACTTATGTGCAATATTATAACCTTAAAACCTCGAAACAGTAAAAAAGCATAAAATAAACAATATATAACCTTAAAACCTCGAAATTTCCAGGGTTGTAAAACCTCGTTGGGTACAAAATTGTTCTAAGGGTGTTATACATATTATTGGAATAGCAATATCAAAACAATCTCCTCAACTATCTCTGTGGGTCATTATCTCATTTAGTTTAGATTGCTTGTACATTGAGCACCAAAGTTGTCATTGCTTCATTATTAAAGGTTTACTCATTGATATAGGATCGTTAGAATCCAAGAATAATATTTCATTGTGTAAACAATTATTTAAATCAATAAAAGTTTTGCTTCTATGCATGCCATGAGCGAGGGACCGGAGTTCGGCTTACTTTGCTACAGTTATAATGCTCATATTTCTTTGAATACTATTTTATTCGATTATTATAGAATGTTATTTATCAAAAAGATTATTATAGAATGCTAAATGGAGTCTAGTCTAATCAATGTTAAATTATATATGCTTCGAATGCATGAATTTCAAATGCTAAGTGGATCCTCTACAAACATAATAATTAGCTTAATTGGAGGTAACTTAATTCCTCATTAGCTTTTTAGGTTTCATTAATAACAAAGTTATTCATTATCAAAAAAGAGAAGAAACTGTCAAGCTCATGTGTGAATTTGACGGGCTTGGAGCTGAAGAGGGTTGAAAGAGGAAGCCTTTGGGTTGAGGTTTGAAGAAATTAGAGAGGTACATTCCTAATTCATCAAGCAAAAAGAAAGATATATAGGGAGAGATACTCGTAATCGTGGTATAGGATGGAGACATCAATGGAGGAGTTGAAATATGAAAGAAGCTAGGCGAAAAGTCGAACAAGCCTATAACTCGCAAAAATTTTAAAACAAGACTACATACACGGGAAGTTAGCAATAGGCCTGCAATTCCGAAACATCTAAATACGCCTACAAGTCCAGGATGCTCTAAATAAAACTTATAACTCACGAAGCTTTGGACAAGGCTGCTACTCGGGACAAACTTGGTTCCTTTATCTTTTATAGCAAGTGTATTAAAGCCCCTTATCTTCATTTTTTACAATATTTATTGGAGTAGTAATGTAACATGAATTGAGTTATTAATTAGACCATTTAAAACATCAAATGATGATAATTTCAAGTCTATTGATGAGTACCACAAGGTGCTTGTTGATTACTTCATAACAACTCACTGCAAGGTGCTTATAATCTAATAATTTGAACCCAGCTGACATATGATAATCTAAAAAAATGAAATCATATTTTTCTTTATAACAACACTCTGCAAGGTGCATATATTGTCCTTATAACTTTCTCAATCCAAATGTAATAAGCATACGAAAATCATTTTAGCTCCCATCTAAATCTGAATTTTATCAAACGTAATCATGCAAACTAACTTCAAAAAAAAAAAAAAAAAAAAAAAAAAAAAAAAAACCTTCCAAAAAATAACACAATATTTAAACAGAAATTATTAGAATCTAAGTCTATCAATCAATAAAATCAATTTTTCTAGATGTCCTTGTAACAGTGTGACTTAATTTTGGGGTGCGATTTGGGTTCTTGATTCAACTCTGATATTATATGTTAAGATTAATTATGTGGAATTGCAACTCATGAAATTAAAAAGTCGTCTAAAAGGACATGCAATATTGTAAAATCTTGACAGGATCTATATAGCGTGGTCCTATATCATATGTGGTCCTCAATTAAAAAAGAAGTCCGAGTCTTAACATCACATACAAAAAATTAAAAACTACATTCGAGAACGTATGATGATAAGTGTTTTAGTACTCTGGAACATGGCGAGGGAGTTCGACTTGTCAGTACGTTAGGCAGAAGTATCGGAATATATATATATATATATATATATATATATATATAACGAGCTTTTCGAAATGTATCATATTTGTAGAAGTTAATTAGTAGAAAATATTTTTGTTATCCTCAGGAATGAAAGCTGGTATACTTAACAGACAAATACTTTAGTTTGCAGAAGAGAAGGGGACCATGAATGCAATACCAATCCATCCAGAGAAAGTGAAGATGAAGCTGAAATCGAATGTCCATAGCATATACCAGTTTCTTTTATAACTGATGGGAATATCCATGTAAAATGTGCGAATTTAGCCCAAAAATATAAGTGCAAAACCACAAACTCAAAGAAGAAAATAAGGAAGCAATGAGAATTAAGTGTAGAGCAGAATAACAGTGCAATTCTCCATTGGCAGCTATTTCTCTGTTGTGCATGTATGTATATGTGCTCGCCTACACATATACAATCTATCTTCCCTGCCAAAGGAGAATTGCCCTGCCATTCTTTACTCTACCATGTCTATATTAGTATTAGTCTCTTCATATCGAACCCACTTTGTGGATTACTACGTAAATAAAATTGTTTCATACTCTTCTTCTTCTTCTTCTTCTTCTTCTTCTTCTTCTTTTTATTTGCATGGTTTAGAATAATGGTAATGGAGTCCTAAAGCTAGTCAAAGAAGTACAATTACTATTCTTGTTTCAGGGATAAAGACTTGGACCCATTAGTAAAAAAAATTAATGCTGTGTCTTTTAGATATTAGATTAGTTTATGGAGTGAAAATTGTTACTAAACCCTAAACCATATGACTTTTGATGTTGGGTCGATGATTTTAAATTCTTTGTCACCGATAAGTGATTTTCAGCAAGTCGTTAGCGATTAATCTGATGACTAATCGGGGTTGATTATAATTGATTACTGGTTGATGCAATTTTTTAACAATTTTCCTCTAAAGATTTCATATTTTGAAGAGTATCAAGGGTACATATCTACGGGCGGATGTAGAAACAAGCGTCGGATAGGGGGAAAAAAATAATAACAAATCTAAACTATGAATGTTAAGGTGATCCATGAACGAGGATTTTTATTTGTATTTTGAAATCATGAACGAGGATTTTGATTTGATCATGTAGATTTAAATATATTTAATCAAACATAATTTTAAATGATTATTTTAACGTTACACAATGAATTTTTTGAACCGTATATAGTTCTATTCAAATAGAATTCATCCAAATTGATAATAAAGTTATTATTAAAATAATTAATTAAAACAGTTAATAGATTGTACATATGTTCTTGAAGAGATTTGATCATATTTTTAAGAAATTATATAAGTATATTAAGAAATATTTCTTCCATCC
Organism: Oxalis stricta; assembly: GCA_024708375.1. Lineage (NCBI taxonomy): Eukaryota > Viridiplantae > Streptophyta > Magnoliopsida > Oxalidales > Oxalidaceae > Oxalis > Oxalis stricta. The sequence goes on along the minus strand of JANIEQ010000350.1, from coordinate 25,686 downwards.
TCATTTAAGTGTCATTATAAATATATTTTTTCGTTTCAAAACATGTGTCAATTTGATAAATTGAAAATATAAAAAAAATGTTATTTTCATTTTACTTACTTATTTAATTATGTATATTTTATACTCTTACGTATATATTAAATAATTTATTTCAATACATAATTTTTAATTCATTTTATAATCAAATTCAACAAGTGATTATACAATATGCAATTATAACATACGTAAAACACATTTGATTAGTTTTTGGATAAAATAATGACCCGATTCCACATAAAATTTTGATCAAAATTAAGTTGACTATTAATTTTTTCAACACATTTTACATTATATAAACATCAAATATTTATTAATCTTTCCTAAAATTATATTAATCAAATTATTACTTCTATCTTAATTTACTTAATTTTATATGAAATTCAAAAAATTGATAATTAATAAGGGAAGGAAGGAAGGAGTGTCAATAACTATTACATATCCCTCCAAGTTAAATCCCACCCCCTTCTTAAAACCAAGAGCTCCAACTAGGAAGAAAGAGGTGCAAACCACTTTGAGTAACTCTATTTTCATTGCATAAAGAATAAGGAAATTTATTTCTGCAAGTTAATACTTTTTTCTAAAACATGGTCGTCCTGCTCTTATCCATTTTTTTATGAAATCCTTTTCTTTTTGAATCTACTGTACATCGAGTTTGATGAGCTTGTCCGAAAGATGAAAAAAAGAGTCGAGAATCGACCGCTCCATGCCGCCATCCATGTCATCAAAGGAGAAATGCTCTTATATGCCACATAGTAACAAAACCATCCAGATGTGTCTGCAACAAAGACCATGACCTACAAATTCAAATGGACATTAGACCATCTAAAGACACTGCATTAACATTTGTTTTCCCCTCTATAAGAAGCTTCACTCGATATATATCTTCATCTCCAGTTGCATAATGAAAATATCTTCATGATTAAAATCATCCATCCCTCATATTTCTAAATGATATGTTGTATCGCAGCCAATCCAACCATCGATGTTATTGACATATGTTTCATGGCATTTCGTGAGAGGAAGACCTATGTTGTGGTTTGGGAGCATAATGAAATTGTATGACTAATTGTATCATACCAGTACGTATAGCGGAATACAAAGAAGATAGAATAAATTGCAATTTTTGATTCTCTGCATCGTGGGTGCTCGTGAAACCTTTCTTAATTTTGTTGCTGACGATGTTTTGGTGCTTCCTCGAAAAGAGTTTCAAGAAGACCAAAGTTAGCAGCAATCGATTCCGTTCTCCAATGAAAGCCGAAAGATCATCTCTTGATATAGAATTGGTCCAATTTGATCTACACCTTAAATGAATTTAAATTACTATTAATATTATTATTTCTTTAAATCGAGTCAAAGAAGTCATACGAGAAATCCTACCAATATGTATAAAGGGATTCTTGGGAGGTAGAACAGCCCGTAGTTTATTATTTCGAGAAGTATTCTCTCTCTCAAATTTGTTGCTTATTCCATAAATTCTTTCCGAGACTTCGAGACAATTTGGATATGTTATACGGTTATATTTGAATATATATGAGATTTCTTATTCATAACCAACTACTAAGTACTAATTAAGACCAAAGTCTAATATTAAGAGGAGAAATATTTAGGTGAATACTATTGTCATTTTTAAGTATTTAAATACAGTTTTGATATGTGGAGTAATAATACATGTAATATCATATGGCAAGATGAGCTGGAACTAAAATAATTAATTAATTAGAAAATTAATTGTCAGGTCGGGTTGGAGTGGTGTTTGGTCCGGTGGGGATCGATAGTGGTGGCGGATTTCATGGCTGGCAGAATTGAAGGAAGGAGAACTTTTTGTTTCGTTGAGAGAAAGAGAGTTTGCAGGGAGAAAAAAGAGAAAGTTATTTATTGTTTTTATTTATATTAATTACAGTATTAATTAAATAATATGAAAAATAATTAAACTCGTAATGAAAATTACGAATTTTAAAAAAATAAAAAAAAATATATTTATTTATTAAATACATTTATTATTTAAAAATTATAAATATTTATTTAAAATAAAAATTTAATTAAAATAAATGAACGAATAATATTAAAAATAATAATTCAAATACGAAATAAAATAAATTTTCGAAATATTTAAAATGGACAAAAAATAACTCAATTGAAACATACTACTTTTAAAGTTTTAACTTATTTAAAAACAATAATCAATTGTCAATGTCAATGTAAATGAATTTGTATTTGTATTTTCAAAGTTAAAGACTTCACATCGCAAATTCTTTTTATGTACAAAGTGATAATATACACATATTTTATTAAAAGAAAAAGTGATAATATACACATATTTTATATTAAAAAAAAAGATATACATACATATGTTCTTATGAGCTTAAAAAAAAACACTTTATTTACAATTGCAAAATTAGCTGAGCTATACCCCACATATGCAAGTGGAAGAGCTGACCACTAATGGAAAGATGCTGACAAATAGGTTATATTATATATATAGTACTATAGTGGTATATACATGTCATCATTTAATAATAGTAGAAGCAACGGTATGAGCCCAACATCTAAGATTATCCTTGATATCAATCTCATGGCTTGAAGATGGAATTTTCCAAGCCTTTAATTTTCCCTTCTTTAATTGACCGTCGTATAAATTCCATGCTTCACTAAGATAAGGCCTTGATGATGACGTCATTAATCTTGGCCGATGATGATCTAATAATAATTCATCCTTTCCTAATCTTTGCAAGCCTGGAACAATCTCCACTAATCTTGAATCCTTATTATCTTCCTCAGAGAAAACAAATCCTAAATCCATAAACCCTTTTAGCTCTTCAAATTCCAAGGCTGATAAGCTCTTAGTCGATAATTTCCTTAACCTAGATTTAACCACTTTTCTACTTTTATCATAAGGATTTGATTTTTGTAATAGTATTTGGCTTGTATAGCTTTCTTCTGTGATTTCTTTACCTGAGAGTATTGTATGAAGCTTTGGTGACGTGTGGAGAACGGAATCTGGTGAATTAGGGCACGATTTTGACGTCATCTTCATGTTAATCTGATCACTCATAGATCTCTGGTGGAGAGCTCTAACCGGTCGGAAATTGCAATTCACCGGTTGATCTTTGGCTATTTCTTCACTTTGGTGATCAGAAGCCGATGAACCGGACGGTTGTGATTGTTTGTTGAAGATCGCTAACTGGAACCAGACTGAATCAAAGAGCTCCATAACTTTATCTGCTTCCATTTTAATCGTGGCCGCCAAAGAAAGCTTCTATATCTTTATCTTTATCATGTGCTTTGGGGCGATATAGATAAATATTTATACATATAAATAGCTAGAGACGACCCAACTTAATTTGTTACTAAAGTGCCCTTTAGTTGACGCCAAAGTAATTATTGGTATAATATATATATATATACACACACTAGCTATATGCTATGAATTATTACACGTTTTTTATTGTCACATGAGAAAGTAGAGTTTATTTAACTTTATAATCCGAGTAAGCAACACTTTCTTGGAAGAGAGTGGAAAGGGTAATAGTGCAAGCATGACTTGGCTTTTAGATGAAGCAACGGAAAGTTATTGCGTCTAAACGATACTTTTTACAACATCGTAGTTACCCAAAAAAAAATGTATCTTCTTTTGAGAGGGTGTGAATTCCATATACACGAAAATGGATTTAGAATGAATAGATTGTATTAGATTAATAAAAAGATGAAAGGAAATAATGTTTAGTCCGAATCAATTTTGAAAAACAGGAATATTATATATATATATATTGATAAGTTTTATTTTATATACATAGGATAATAATTTATGTTAAACGAAAGTAATTTTATTTTTATAATGTCTAAAACAAATCTGTCCAATTAAAATCGTTTTTCGAAGATTCGAATTTATAATCTCATGTGGGGAGGGAACGTTTGAACCATTCGACCATGTTTGGTTGGCTACGAACGTAAGTATTTAAAATTACACCTAGAGAAAATAATATTGAGATGGCAGTCCTTAGGCAATAGCATTGTATTTAAATGGAATTGGGGCTAGAAGTTTCTGTAGTTTTCATATTCAATTGATTTTATTTAAGTAGTCTGTAGAAAAATAATTGAGATTTTTATTTCTATTTTGTCCGACAATGACAAAATGTGCAGGTTCTTTTTCTTCCATAATAAAAGTAAGTATTACTACTATATAATGATCAGGGCGGCTACTGCTATTTTTCCCCTAATTAACATCATGGATTGTGATCTTTAAATGGGAGCACGTACCTAACAATAATGGACCAATGAACATGACAATAATTTGTTTGTTGCTTACAAATTACTTGATTTATGGCACCTCTATGTTTTAATCTAGAATGAAAATATATACTACATCATTTTTAGTTGGCTTTTGTTAATTGTGGGAAAATGAGTACATCATGTACATGTTATATATGTTCATGTAAGTATTAAGACTACTAAGCCATTCTCCACACCAAAAAAAATAATAAATAAATAAATACTTCGAACTAGGTCATTCATTTAGTCGGTGCATGCAATTACTAGTCACAAGAAAATTATTTTAACGATTTATATGACTAATTATATATATTCTAAAAATATTTTCTATTCTAGTAAATTATTAAACATAACACATCGCATCTTATATATATATATATATATACTAATTATATATATTCTAAAAATATTTTCTATTCTCATAAATTATTAAACATAACACATCGCATCTTATATATATATATATATATTACATACTTAATACAATAATCTATCCGCTCAAAATTCGTTTTTTAGGAATCGAATCCATAATTTTTCGTAAAAAAATCGAACGCCTTAATTATTGGCCACGTCTTGTTTGTTTGGCATCTTATATTTTTTCAAATGTTCATTTCCAATTTTTTTTTGAAAAAATTTGTAATAAAAAATAAAACTCTAGTACTGATATTAGAATTGTACCATTTTTTTTTTTAGGCATTCCAAGAAAGAAAATAAATACTAGTGTTAGGCCACACGGTCATATATAAGATATGTGGGTAATAGTAAATTCACGCGTGTTTTTAGTCCATGCACGCTAGATTTCAAATTATTTTAGATCCTGACTACTATGCCATTTCTTTCTAAAACCCCAATGCTAAGTAGATGAGATGAGATGAGATGAGGTGGATAAAACCTAAGTGTATCTTGTTCGATCACTCTTGAACAAGCAACAAAAGAAAAATGCAATGCAGCTGGTCCTGCCCGTTACAAAATTAAGGAATATTAATACAAGAATAAAGGTTCACAGAGGCGTCAATAAAGTAGTAGTTAACTGGCAAAAAAAATAGACAACGACGAAGATGGTCAAGTGAACGATAACGATTAATTAAAGGAGATTAATGAAGTAGTAAATAATAGGATTTACGGGTGATTTTTTGAGGAATAAACATGATTAAAACATTTGGTGAAGATATTGATCTCCGGTGGGTAGTCTACGGTGGCGGTCGATGGTTTCTTGAGAGTGATCAAATTAAATATGAAATAATTAAATTAATTATTACAGTATTTAAAGAAAGTTTGTAACTGAAAATTGAAAAATATAAACATTCCGAGCATTTGGATTTATATTCAAAGCTTACACTATAGTTAAAATAGGGAGGAAATCTTTATTTAGCAGATAATCGTAGGGAATAACGAAGCTGCCTTCATGTTTTTTATCGCAATTTGGATTTCAGAGAGATAGAAGAGTTTTGATAAGGATGAGTGTAAGAGTCCTATTATATACTGAGTGTTTGGCACTTTGGATATAGTGAATTTTATTAATCTTTTACGATATAAGGATAAAATAGTCAAAATTGCAAATAAAATAATGGGTTTACAAAATTGAATATAGAAACCATTTGACCAAAACTACCTGCAAAAGTCAAAATCCCCAATTTAATTTGTCAACTTCAAATCCCTAAGAACAACCAAATACGCACGCACGGTATGACGACGGAAGCAAGAAGACTGAGAGGACACAAAGCCACCGCCACCTGCTGCATTGCTTCCCGTGACAGGCCTGGCGTCATCGCCACTTCTTCCGAGGTCTGTTTACCTTTTCTTCTCTTCTCTTGTTTATGTTTATTTCGGTTATTAATCTGATTAAAAAATGTTAATTTTGCTTATCTAAGTCTATTCCAAGAGTTTTGGTCGATACTTTTTAGTCGTTCCAGTGAAGTGCCCAAATTATACCTGAACCTCATTTTTTATTTTTTTTATGGATGGATTTAGGATGGTTGCATTTGCTGGTTCGATATGCGATGCAAAGATGTGCAGCTTGTTATGGATATTGGCAATGAAGCTGTTTCTTCCTTGTGCTTCAAGACTGGTAAGTTTTGTTATGGATTGGACGCCGTAAGAATAAAGTTGTGGAATGAACTAAAGTTCAAATTTCATATCCACTTTTTTTTCTTTTAACTTAACTACTTCTCGTTTTATTTTATTATATATACTTACTTATACACAGGGAATGAAAATATCATCTATGCGTCCTCCGAGAAGGACGTCAAATGCTTTGATATGAATATGGTATTTTTCGTAGTGAACATCAATGTTATTCTACAACTTTTTACTCTTTTCTACACCCTATGTATATAAATTGTTTAGACTCTTTCTTAACTTCTCTTTTCTTGTTGGCTGTTTGTAGCCTGCCTCATGGAAGCCACTGGAGTCTTTCATCTATAACTCTGAAGAGATAAATCAGGTGAAGTCTTCAAGAAATTCTTTGTTCCATTCGAAGCAAGAAAAATTTCAACACAATTTTGCAAACTTGTTATCTTCATTCATTGGGTAGTCTTATGGTTTTGATTCTTTTATTTTTTCTATGCAATTACATGACTTTTTGTGTTTCATGGTTGTGTCTTGGTCGAGTTAACTTGTTTCCACTTATGCAGGTTGCATGCAACTCAAAGTCGTCTTTTCTTGCTTCTGCAGATGACAGTGGTGATGTGAAGGTATTTCCTGTTTATTGATTTTTGAATAATGCTTTATCTTGGTGTTTTTATGTAGGATTACATTTTTCACATGTACTAATAAAAACGTTTATACAAGTCTTATATCTTTTTCTTCTTCATTGATTTTTTTGGCTTATAAAGATGCTGAGTGGTTTGTTAGCTCTAAATTTGGATGAACTATTTAATCCTTTGCTTTCCTTATTCCATGTTTCAATCATTACGCACTTTATTCAGGCTATACTCTCCTGATTTCTTAACTTTTTCTTACTTATCTCTATCCCAGGTTGTTGATATTCGGCAGCAACGCATTTATAAAACTCTGAGAACTGGGCATACAAGTGTATCCTTGACAGATGTTCTCTTTTTCTCTAACCTATACGCCCATCGAAGCATAAATTGATATGTTGGACTAGAAAATCATATTTTCATGATGTCTCTCCAAGTGAACCCTCCCTTATCTTTATGTATCCTGGTCTAGAAAAATAAACTGTTTTTGGAAAGGCTCTCTATGTAATCATTCTTGCCACCTTGACCTTAGTCTAACCCATCATATATATATGGGAGAGGTTATTATGAATTACTACGTATGAGTTTTCATTAGTTAATTCTCCCTAACTTCAATCTAGATCTGCAGCAGTGTGCAATTTATTCCTTGGAGACCATGGGAAGGTACTTCTCATAGATCTGATGAAATATTTTTTACCAAAAAAGTCTTGATTACTCATTTTGTAACCATTTCAACACTTCTATTTCTACAGTCATAACTGGAGGTCTCGACTCTAAACTTATCACTTGGGACTTCTCCACAGGAAGTCCATGCAAGATTTTATATTATGGTATGCGATGTATGTTTATTTCCATTTATCTATACTACCTTTTACAACAATTTTGTTGTTTTGACCATTACAACTTTTTTGTTGGACTTCAAGCAAATGGGAGTTTAAATTTCTTCTTTATTGTAGGTTCTCCTGACATGAATGGTGGTAATACTGCTTCTGCACAATGTTTCAATCCTGCTTTTGTTCATGCAATAACTGTACCGGATTCCGATATGTTACAGAAATCGGGCAGGATTTGTGTTGTTGCTAGGGGTGATGGTGTTGTTGATGTAATAGACGTTGAATCTGAGCTCACTGGTGAAAAGACGAAGAGTTCCACAAAATCCGTAAAGGCTCTCGATCGAAGACCAGAAATAGCGCTACTCCAACGGAAGATTCGCAAATGAAAGATGAAAATGGAAGAAAAATGATGCATTTGGATTACACTATGGGTGGCCATACTGCTTCTGTCTCTCGTGTAGCATTTTCGTTATTTGGCGAGCGAGGAAAGTTTATAATTTCGGGTGGAAATGACAAATCGGTTAAGTTATGGGATGTATTTAGTGATCGTGATGTGGAGCATGAATAGCAGTGATACTGATCTTCTACGATTTGAGTATCAATACTAGTAGAAAGGTAAGTTGTCATTAACTTAATGTTTAGTCATTTTGAGTTTTGATGTACTCTGGACATGTTCATATTGTTACTCCAACGTTTGGCATGGTTAACTGGCTCTGTACCACTCCAACTGAATCAGAAAATCTTGTTGTCTGTGACACAACCAAAGTGGTAAAAGTTTATTCAGTGATGTAGCTTGACTGCACTAGCGTGAAGACATCAACTCCGAAGTGGAATTTCTTGTTGAATAGAGAGAAGATGGATGAATTTTGATAAAAATAAATTCAGCTCGAGGGCTTGTATTTATGTGTATATATAACAGAATTCAGGATTGAACCCACCTAAATTATGCTCTAGTTTCCTAGAAAAGTTGACATCTGTTTGAGATGAAGAGTTTTCTTGTGTTGAAGGATCAAAAAATACTTGTAACCTTTTTGGTGTTAGAATAGCCATAGGAAATTACAATTTTTCCTCTCCGAAAGAAGGAAAATACATTTGAGAGATCTATGGTTGAAGTTTATTTTGTCATGCATGAATATCAACTAAAGAATCACAACCAAAAACTTTGAAGATGAATGAGGATCTAGTAATCAACAGATCATTACGCAACCTGCAAACATTTTTGGACAATCTTATTATAGACAATAAGAATAAAAAAAATTAAGATGATTCAACTGCAGCTGTTTTTATTTTCGTACGATAAATTTACGTATTCATTCTTTACGTATTTATTCTTTTAAGGTATGGACTTACGGACATAGACACTGAGTTGTATTGGACAATTATACGCATGTATTATCTTGTCTCACCTGGTCAAGTCTCCTCCTGTGTAAGAAATGTTACCAATCCTTAGTCCATTGAACTTGCTCCATACCTCACCCACCCGTGCTCCACTGGTTGAATAACCCGAACGATATTCTTTGGTTTGAGTTGGGTCACGTTGGATCATGGATTCTTTCTTTTCTGTTACAGTGGTAACAGTACCCCTAGTTATAGCCCCCTCGACGATTACAGCGTCAAGCTTGCCCAAGCGCGTAGAACCGGATTGGTTTGTGGGTTTCCTTGTGTCGTTCGCTTCAACGGGATGTGATCGAGCAAAGCAGCATAAGAGATTTCCCATTTTCAGAGATGCAAAGTAGTTTCAAAGTTTTGTTTTCTCAATGTGTATGTGTATACAATAGTATTAATCATAGAGGACATTCTTTTTGGAGGGACGGTGTAAATAACTACATATATGAGGAATTTTTTAGTAGCAGGTTTGCGAGCGTGTGAAGCACATATGGTCAATGAATTCAATGCGCTGTGAGATGTAGTGTCATTCAAACAATTAATTCTAATATGGTCGACTGACTTTCGAACGTTCTTCCTTGATCTTAACTAAGACGTTGACTTCTTGTAGCATCTTAATCGCAAGTATCCGTTCAAGGATGGATGTTCCAACTTCCAAAATATAAATCAACACTTATTGTTAGAACTTTACTGTTAGCATTATACTGATAGTAATAAAAATGTTAAAGGGGGAAATTGTTAAAATGTGATGTTACAAGTATTAGTGTTTAGTTTTGGTTCAAATTGACAGCTTTTATAAGAAGAATGATTTGCTCAAAACAGAGATTATGTGTTTTATTCTCAACCATTTAACGTATTAGAAAGTTACTTGGTTACTTCCTTAGCAAGCCAGACTCGGTCACAAAATCAGATTCAAATGATCAAAACAGGACTTCTTATTGAAACCGGTCTTGAAATCAGTCATTATTAATTAATACACTTATCATGAATCGATTTCATATTTGGAGGATAACACGGACTTGACATAAGAGAATTAGGTGGTTTATATCATTGAGGAATCATTTCAATATTAGAATCAAACACTCTATTAGTCGGTGGAGCTGACACTGTATATATAGCACGTATGCTGCACTTTTAGATTAAGAAAGTATAGCGAAGGGTTTACCCTTAGAGGAAACCCCTAGAAAGCTCAAATTGTTTAGCTTTGTGCTTTTGTTCACAACGTTGTTGCAATCAGATCAAGGTGTGATCTACCTCTAAGATAATTGTTGTAACAAAACCCTCTTCCGACGTTAAAAGGTGCCTGCATCATTAAAGAAGTTTTAGAAACTTATTGTGTCGCTCACACACAGGCTAGCAGAGTCTATAGGTGAGACTTGCGAGTTGGTTTGCTATAGATTTGCGAGTTGCACGTGAGCAAGTGTGGAAAATTCTTGTAGAATGAGAGAAGATGGATGAATTTTGATAAAAACTAAATTCAGCTCGAGGGCTTGTGGACATAAATTATGATTTAGTTTCAAGAGAAGTAACATCTTTTGAGATGAAGAGTTTTCTTGTGGAAATATGAAAATATTTGTATCCTTTTTGGTGTTAGAATAGCCAAGGTAATACCAATTTTTTCCCGAATGAAGAAAATACATTTCAGAGACCTTTTAAGATAAATGAGGATCGAGTTATCAACGACCTACTACTCGAGATCATTACTCAAACATTTTTCGACAATTAATGACAAAAGAAGCTTAAAAGTGAGGATTTTGTTCCTTGAAAATTATAAGATAAGACTTGAGAGCAAAATTCTGTAATATCTTAAATTAGAGGGATCAAAACGAAAAAAGTTTAAGTTTGTAGAGTGGTGGTTGGTCACTTCACTTAGAATAGGATGTTGTCAGCTCAACCGAAACTTTTCTTTGATTTGCCGCAAAAAAAAAAAAAAAAATCAAATTTTTATTTTATTTTATTTTTCTGGTGTCAGTTATTGACAGAGAGAGCGCGAAACGAAGAAGAAGCATTGCTTAAGCTTCTTCTCACAACTCCCACTTCCCTTTCACTGCAAAACAATGACACCAACTCGGCAACAACCATCAATCTCCATTGTTATTATATATCCACTTTCCTTACAGAAACTGATCAAACCACAACCAGTCGAAGATGATGGAATCAGGTGCTCCGATTTGTAACACCTGTGGCGAGCAAGTGGGTCTCAATTCCAATGGCGATATCTTTGTCGCTTGCCATCATTGTAGCTTCTCCATTTGCAATCCTTGTCTTCTTGATGAGCTCAATCAAGGCCGTAAAGCTTGCTTGGGCTGTGCTTCTCCTTATCATGGTAATTAATTAATCCTCCTTTTTCTCATTGTCAGATTCTCTTCAGTTCATATTTCGTGTTATTGGGTAGTTGGAATTAGATTTTTATCAGTTAAAAATGTCACCTTTATCTCTCAAAATATCTGCTTGCTTTATCTTGATGTCTCCTGAACTTATCATAAAATGATTAACGAAACGTTTCAGAGAATGTATTGGATGATATGGGAATCAAGCCATCTGGTTATAAGAACACAATGCCAGCTCAACTTGATGTTTCTCAGGATGTTGGACTTCATGCTAGACATATCAGTAGTGTGTCCACAGTGGATAGTGGTATGAAAGGAACTGTTTTTGTTCATTTTAATACTAAGAATATTCAGATATGAGCCAAAGTTCTAAACTTTCTGCTTTCGTCGTGAAGAAATGACTAGTGAATCTGGAAACCCAATTTGGAAGAATAGAGTGGAGAGCTGGAAAGATAAAAAGAACAAGAAGAAGAAAGGAGTCCCAAAGGTTGAAAAGGATGTGCCCCAAGTTCCTCCAGAGCAGCAAATGGAAGAGAAAGAGTATGTTTTAAGTAAACATTTAGGTTATAAGCTTTTCAAACGTGTCTTGTACTATAAAGAATGGAGTAACATATTTGTTTGATTTCTGATCCATCGTAGGTCTCAAGATGCTGCTCTACAGCCACTTTCAGCAGTCTATCCTGTCCCAAAAAGCAAACTTGCACCATACAGAAGTATTATAATAATACGACTGGTCATTCTTGCGCTTTTCTTCCATTATAGAATTACAAATCCAGTTGATAGTGCTTTTGGTCTCTGGCTTACTTCCGTCATATGTGAGATATGGTTTGCCGTTTCATGGGTGTTTGATCAGTTCCCTAAATGGTACCCTGTTTATAGAGAAACCTTTGTTGACAGACTTTCCTCAAGGTAATTAAAGATCCTTCCTAGCTCCTAACAAAATTTTAGCTGTAAAAACAATTATGCTCATAACTAACAAACTACGGTAAATAACAAACGACCTCCCTGAAATATATGTCAAGATGTTGTTTATTCCTCTGATTTAAATTTCTAGACATTTTTCAATAGTGAAGTGAAAAGACCAAATGCCTTCATATTGAAGGACAATACCGAAATAATTCAAGGGACTTTTTTGGGTGTTTCGAGAATAATGACATGACAATAGTGACATCAGCATGGAGAAAGCAATGAAGTTCTGATATTGTTTCACAGGTATGAAAGAGAGGGTGAACCTTCGGAGCTTGCTGCTGTGGACTTTTTTGTGAGTACGGTGGATCCATTGAAAGAACCTCCATTGATCACTGCCAACACAGTGCTTTCCATCCTTGCATTGGACTACCCGGTTGACAAAGTCTCGTGCTATGTATCTGATGATGGTGCTGCTATGCTTACATTTGAGTCCCTAGCAGAAACTGCTGAGTTTGCTAGAAAATGGGTGCCATTCTGCAAGAAATTTTCAATTGAACCACGAGCACCTGAGTTTTACTTCTCACAGAAGATTGATTACTTGAAGGATAAAGTTCAGCCTTCCTTTGTCAAAGAACGTAGAGCGATGAAAGTAAGCAGACAACTCTCATTTCAATATGGGTAACATTTTCCATGTTAAACATATCTCACGATTTTCCTTTTCCACATAATGATAGAGAGATTACGAAGAGTACAAAGTTCGAGTTAATGCCTTGGTTGCAAAAGCTCAGAAAACACCCGAGGAAGGATGGACTATGCAAGATGGAACTCCTTGGCCAGGAAACAATACACGAGACCATCCTGGAATGATTCAGGTGAATCTCTTCTTCATGAATATTACTTTTAATAAATTTAAATCGAGAACCTGGTTAAATATGCTTTCTGAAGAAAACTTATTGGAAATCAAATTACTCCATTTCTTTCACAGTAGTCATGTCTATGATTTTATCAGGCACATCGACTATCAACATTCAGGATAAAGGCTTCTGTAGAAACTTATTTTTCATGTTTTAACTCATTCATCGTCTATCATTCCAGTGACTGCAGTACACTTCACTGCATCTGGAATCAATGAGCCGAAATATAATTTTCTATTCCATGTTACAGACTTTCCTTGGATATAGTGGTGCTCGTGACATGGAAGGAAATGAGCTTCCCAGACTGGTTTACGTTTCCAGAGAGAAGAGACCAGGCTACCAGCACCACAAAAAAGCAGGAGCTGAAAATGCTCTGGTATGTTTTCTTTCATTGTTTTAGGATCATAATGATTTGTATAGATTTAATTATCTTTTATTTAATAACACGAGGCTGTTTACAGGTTAGAGTATCTGCCGTTCTTACAAATGCTCCTTACATCCTCAATCTTGACTGTGACCACTATATTAACAACAGCAAGGCTGTTAGAGAAGCAATGTGCTTTTTCATGGACCCAGAAGCCGGTCGAGATGTATGTTACGTGCAGTTTCCCCAAAGATTTGATGGCATAGATAGAAGTGATCGATATGCCAACCGCAATGTTGTTTTCTTTGATGTAAGCTTACCTCTTCTACTGATTTTCATCCACCGAAATGACTAAATTACTATAAATTAGAATATTGAAGCTCTTAGCACGTTCCAAAATCTTTATGCCATAACGATTACCAATTTGTTTGTTGGTTAGCTCCAGAAATTGAACAGAGTGATGAATTTTGCGGTTTTCTTTCAATTCTTGTCAGGTCAATATGAGAGGACTTGATGGAATTCAGGGACCAGTTTATGTAGGAACAGGTTGTGTTTTCAATAGGCAAGCACTTTATGGCTATAGCCCTCCTTCAATGCCCAGTTATTCAAAATCTTCCTCATCTTGTTCATGGTGTGGTTGTGGCTCTTGTTGCTGTCCTTCCAAGAAGAAGCCTGCAAAAGATCCAGTCGAAGCTTACCGAGATGCGAAACGAGAAGAACTTGACGCTGCAATATTTAACCTCAAAGAAATCGATAGTAAGTCTTCATATATACTAGATTAAAGGCAACTTCCAGAAGTTACTGATTGATAAGTGCTAAACTTGTACGCTATGATGCAGGTTATGATGAATATGAGAGGTCAATGCTTATCTCCCAGTTGAGCTTTGAGAAAACATTTGGCCTATCTTCTGTCTTCATTGAATCTACGCTCATGGAGAATGGAGGAGTGCCTGAGTCTGTCAACCCAGCAACACTCATAAAGGAAGCAACTCATGTTTTAGGCTGTGGCTATGAAGAGAAGACCGCATGGGGTAAAGAGGTAGAAATTTTTTCCTTAACTTTTTCAGTCCATCACGAAATAATTAGATTTAGATCATGTGTAGTATGACTAAAAGATTATCATGTTTTGTTCTCAGATTGGATGGATCTACGGTTCAGTGACAGAGGATATCTTAACTGGCTTCAAAATGCAGTGTAGAGGATGGAGGTCAATCTATTGTATGCCATTAAGGCCTGCATTTAAAGGGTCAGCACCCATTAACTTGTCCGATCGTCTGCACCAAGTCCTTCGATGGGCTCTTGGCTCTGTCGAGATTTTCCTGAGCAGGCATTGTCCTCTTTGGTATGGTTTCGGAGGTGGCCGTCTCAAATTGCTCCAGAGAATGGCTTACATCAACACTATTGTTTATCCATTTACATCCCTCCCTCTCATTGCTTATTGTTCCTTGCCGGCAATTTGCCTACTCACAGGAAAATTTATCATTCCAACGGTAACTCTTTTCAATCTTGTTCATATAAAATGGCTGTAATTGAATTATATAACCACCACATTCACTAATCGATCTGTAAATGTTTTGGTCAGCTCTCGAACCTGGCAAGTGTCCTGTTTCTTGGGCTCTTCATCTCCATTATCGTAACGAGCGTGCTCGAGCTAAGATGGAGTGGTGTGAGCATCGAAGACCTTTGGCGTAATGAGCAATTCTGGGTGATCGGAGGTGTTTCAGCCCATCTCTTCTGCCGTCTTCCAAGGTTTCCTCAAGATGCTTGCTGGTGTTGACACCAACTTCACCGTAACTGCAAAAGCAGCCGACGATGCAGATTTTGGAGAGCTATACATGATAAAGTGGACCACTCTTCTCATCCCTCCGACAACTCTCATCATCGTGAACATCGTCGGAGTGGTTGCTGGATTTTCAGACGCACTCAACAAAGGGTACGATTCATGGGGTCCACTATTTGGGAAGGTGTTCTTTGCATTTTGGGTCATCTTCCATCTGTATCCTTTCCTCAAAGGTCTCATGGGAACGACAAAACCGAACGCCGACCATCGTCGTCCTGTGGTCAGTGCTTTTGGCTTCTGTCTTCTCTCTTATATGGGTGAAGATCAATCCATTTGTCAACCAAGTCGATCCCTCTACACTTGCTCAAGACTGCATTTCTATTGATTGCTGATGATGAGTCACTATAATATGCACAGTTTTGGATCCTTTTTTGTTTAGATTATTCACATGTGAAAGAATTTGTATGATTATTGCTTATCTTATGCTCTTGGTTTGGTGTAATAAGTGTAGTTTACGGTAAGGGTAAAAGATTTCTCCAACTGAAATGAGAACGACTTGGGCACATAAAAGCTTCTTTTAACTCCATCTCATTACATACCTTTACATTGCTTCAATCTCCCTTTTCTTCGTCATCTTTTAATTTAAGGTATAAATAATTAGGAATTATTGAGAAAACTTGACCAGAAAGAAAGCAAATTCCTAGTGCCTTGATTCTGAAGAAACTATATATATAATATTTGAAAACTAAGAAACTAAATATATTTATCTTACAATTATAGAAATTCAAATGTGAGTTTATTTATTTTTAAATTTTATTGTATGTTATTGAATTTTTCGAAAACAAGAGTCTTTTTAGTTAGTTAGTTAGTATCAATCACCAAAGGTGGTATTTTATATAATCTTTTCTTTCTTATTTGTGAATAAAGAGTAGATTGAACGCTTTGTGTAACAAGGGGTGGAGGGTAAAGCATAAGATTTGTATTTTTGCAAATTATAGAATTTCAAAAAAAGATTGCTTGCACTTCTCTCTTCTCTTTTATTCTCGTCTTACAATTTATATTATATTATATTATATATTATAGCTTTTTATTTTGGATTTGGTAGTATTGTCTCATGTTGTATATTCATTAATTAAATCAATTTAGGAAAAAACAATTAAAGTACGAATGAATAGATGAATATAATTACGGCGATATTCTTTTCTTTTCTTTTTTATTTTTAATAAAAAAATAAAATGAAAAAAAAAGAAAACATAATAAAGTGGTTGGGCCCAAATGAATACAACATAATGACCAAGGGAAACGAGGAGAGCTGGAAGCCACCTAAGTCCAGCTTACATTTGTTGGCACCACCCACCCTTAACTGCACTCTACTACTCTAATTACTTTATTTCTTTCACAAATTTTACTACTAGTTTCTTAATTTCTTTTTATTAATTCATCCAACTAATTTAATTTATCATATGGAGAATCTGATTTTAACAAAAAAACCTAGCAACGTGCCTTGAACTACTCTTTTTTCTTCCATTGAAAACGTGCATGCATTGAACTTCCGATGGCAACATGTGACATTTGTTGTTCAAAATGGAAATCATGATTTCATTTTATTGTATAATTAATTTTATTACCACATTAATTATAAACTACTTATACGTACAATGTGTATACTCTTATTTTTTAGAGGTATTAATGTATATCTCTATACTGTTTTTTCTTTAAATCCAAATATGTATAGCTTTATTTACTTCTTGCCTATGGTTTTTGACTAAACATAAATTGACTTTTAATTTTTTTTTAAAGTAAATTACTTTTAAAGGTCAGTCCAGAAAAAAACATGAGTTTACTTTTAAAACCCCTCACCTAATTTAGAGGGAGGGGATGTAGAAAGTTTTAGCTACTACTACTAGCCTTATAAATTTAAGCTTTGACAAGTTTGTCATAAATGAGACTCCAAAAAAAAAAAAAACCTAAGGAGTCAACATTTCTAGAGTAATTTCAATTTCAACCATCAACTACTTGAGACAGATTGTTGAAAAAAACAATTACTTGAGACTTTTTTTTACCTCAAGGTAACAACTGCTACTTTGAGTCATAGAATGGACAGAGTCTGGAATCGGATTAGTTCTATACGATTTTGATTACGAGAGTCGAATCGAAATCGAAATATTTACGATTTTAATTTGGTTTTGATTTTTAGAAAAAATTACATAGAATCGAGTCAATATGAAATTATAATCATCTAGAACTAAATTGAAACTGTCAATTTTAAAAAAATTTACGATTCAATTTAAATCCATAAATTTAAAAATTATAAACTGTTAATTTTAAATTGAATCTTTTGTAACTGGACGGCATCACAGCCATGTCTACTTTGAGACTTGAGGAACAAAACTCTTTGTACTACACTAGTAGGCGTAGCAGTAATTAAGTTGAGTAAATAAGGGGAAAAAAGAATTACCGCCTCAAACAAATCCCAAAAGTGAAGTTCTCTTCTTCATTTTTGTTTCTGGTAATACAAAAATTTAAAATATATAGTAATAAGTCTCTTCTCTTTCTCTCTCACATACTCACACACACTCTCGTTCAGACAGTCTCACAATCCAATCCCTAGCTTTAAGCTTACCTTAGCTACCTTAGCTGCAATGGTACAATCACCATTTCTCCTCCCTCTCATTCTCTCTTCTTCCTCTCCACAGTCGCCTCCCGCCGTCGCCATTTCCTCCGCCGTCACTAACGCCACCACCACTACCCACCCTCCTGTTGCCTCCCCCACCGCTTCCCCAACTCCGACAACACCCGTCGGTCACTCCTCATTAGACCCTAAACAGCTCAGAGCTCTCCAATCCCTCAACCTCCCGACTTCCAAAGACGTCTGTACCAACCCACCATCACCTGCGACCGCGCCGCCCCGTTCCGCCACATCCTCCCGCCTCTGCTCACGAACTGCTCCGACGATGTCTCTTTCTCTCCTTCACGGCTCTCAAGTCTCTCTCTTCCCTCCAAAACCTGACATTTCTGAATTGCCCCATTGCTCCCATTCACTTCCCGTCGGAGCTGTCTCTCTCCCTCACCTCCTTCACCGCCGTCCGCTCCCTCCGCCGTCTCACCGAGAGTTTTCCTCTCGCGATTCGTCAATTTGAGTGATCTAACAGTCTCCAATGTGGAAGTAAACACCAGTGGCTTGTATGTGATCCTTGGCAATATGCACAAGCTCAAATCAATCACCATCACGAATGCCAATCTCACCGGCTCCCTTCCCAAACACATCAAAGCGAATCTGACCCAAATCGATTTTTCAGGTAATCAGCTCAAAGGGAACATACCCAATTCGTTTACTGGAGTTCGACAATCTGAAATTTGAATCTTTCATCAAATGCATTAGATGGAGAGATGCCTTCTGAATTTGGCAACTTGATTTCGCTTAAGAATGTGTCTTTAGCTTCAAATTCGTTATCTGGTTCGATCCCGGAATCAATGGCTGCGATTCCGGATCTGGTTCATCTTGATTTGAGTAACAATCAGTTGAATGGGACAGTCCCTAGGTACCTTACAGATATGAAAAAGTTGAAGTATTTGAATTTAAGAGGCATAATCAATTACACGGTATATTGCCTTTCAACGGCTCGTTTTTGAAGAGATTGGAAGTGTTTAAGGTGAATGGGAATAGTGACTTGTGTTATAATCATTTCAATTTCTCTTCAAAGATGAAACTTGGAATATCTCCTTGTGATAAACATGGATTTCCAATGTCGCCTCCTCCGCCAAGGATAAAGATTCAAGTGGTACTGACGATTCGAGCGATTACGGTGATGATAGCAGTGATGATTCGAGTAAGAAGAAAGAAGACCATCAGCGGACCAAGTAAGGTTGTTCTTGGTCTAGCAATTGGCCTTTCTTCAATAGTATTCCTAATCGTTTTCTTGATTCTTCTATCTAAATGGTGTGGTTGATTTGAAGTTGAACGACCAAACCTTGGAATTAGACTTCTTAGTTTAGGGGGGCAAAATTGATTACTAAGATATGAGAATTTGTGTTTTAATTTCTACTATTAATTAATTAATTAATTAACCTACTGTTTATTGATTCTGAAAAATGTTGTTGTAGAATGAAAAAACAAAAAAGGAGATGGAATTATTGATGTGCTATTTTTTTGTATAGAGAAGAAAACAAACACCAAGTCAAGTGGTTCCTTTTTTGTTTTCTGTTGTAGCTCTGTTGGATTACATATTGAGTGGGAAATTAAAGTTTAGTTAATCTGTTGATCTTGGATATGTTAAGTACTTCTCTTCTGCTTGAAGCATGTAGGGTGAGTTCGTTTGCTGTCAGGGCTTGTAATTCACAATGGACTCAACTTGCAAGCGAACATGCCTTCTACTTTCTTTAAATCCGTTTTAAAGTAAATATGTTGGCTTCTCTTTTGCGTCTATCTGAAATAGGCTTTTGTTTAATTGTCGAGAAAAAGGAAATGCTGATTATCTTTCTTGTTATGTGATAACTCTGGAGAAATCCCGTAGGACCATTTAGTTACTGTATGTAATAAATGCTGCTACATTGAATCAGTTTTTAATTACTAACTTTGACCAGCAAACAAGATTCGTGCAGTTCCTTGAAAATGAACATGTCGATATAGCTAGTTATGTGTTGCTTGCTTTCTGTTTACGTTTGGATAATGCCATTTAGTAGTAGATGTTTGTAATGTATTTGCTGGTTGGTGTTTTTCTCCCAAATTGGACATAACCGACAATGGTGAATTTTGCTACATAAAGTTAAAAAGGGAAATAGTAGTCAATAAGTTGATGACAGCCAAACCAATTCTAGTATTTAAGATCAGATTTCATGCTTTATTATTTATAGAACGAAACAACTTAGCTGAGGTTCTCAAGTCGGAAATTTCCAAGTAAATAGTAAGATAATTTTTTATTTATTTTTGAAATTATAGTAATTTTATTTATCTTATAAAAAATTTAAATTTATGATAGGGATTGGATGTAATTATGTAAAGAGCTGTTAGATGGCCGAACAAATGTGGCCCATTTTTCCGAAATGAGAAAAATAAATCTCAGTCTATTTTACTGTTTGGTCATAAAACCATTTCTGAAAAAAAGAAAGGGAAAATTAACTTACAAATAATGAACTTTGAAGCTTTACCGTTGGGCGTTGGCTTTGACTATACAGTCTCTCGCTGACGCTCGTTAAGTTTGTGATTTACGTCATCGATTAAAAAAATATGTTTATTACGGTAAAACATTATAACCCCTAAGGTTTGAATTATGGGGAGGTTGTACTCCCTTTTATTTTGAAATGTTAATCAACGCCCTACCTCCTTGATATATGTCTTTCTTATTAAGACGATATAAGGCGAGTCCGAGTCACAAAATACCCATAATAAGTACTACTTCCGCCTCTAATTACCTACTATTTCAGTCTGTAATTAAATATTATTTTCTTTATCATAATTGATATAAAATATTATAAGAGACGGTATTAGTTCCACTATATAATAGAAAGAATAGTTTAAAGATTGATGCTATTAACTATAGCGTGTGCGTGTGTGTGGCAAACATGACTTCCTCCATCTCTCTATCCTATAAGTGTAAATGACACCTTTCGAAAAATACATATTGTATTGGGATATTATGTTTATAATTATATAAGCCCCTCGTGTCTAAATGTTTAGTTAGACAGAAAATATTTTTATTGACATGTAAAAAAATTGTTCAATATTTTCATTGTTAAAAAAAAAAAAAAAGTACATTGAATGCATGACTAAAACATCGAACCATATAATCATTATTGTCACATGAACTTGCATTAGGGACGTATAATATGGTGTTCAATGGAATAAGGGCTAATATGCAGTTATATTTCATAACTAAGGACTCAGTTACAAATACTATATATTTTGCTTTATTATATTATATTATGCGAAAAAAAAAAAGAGAGAAAAAAAGAGTGAGGCTTGGATTGGAGGGAATCAGAGAATCCAATCCAATTTCCAGTGGTTAGCAATGGAGGCACTTGTCTTCTCTTCTTTCGCAATCCCCACCTCAATCTCTTTCAACAAGCTCGGAAGATTCAATTTGAACAAGAAAGGTAACGGCTTTCTTCCAATCAACAACCTTTCCTTCCTTCCCCCTGCATTTAGGGTTTTCGATTTTTGGGGATAAATTGATCATTTGCAGTGAGTAATATAATAATGTGGCCAACAGTTTACTTCTCAATATCAAAATTATGTTTTTCACTATTTTAGGTTCATTCATTAATCCATGTATCTATATGCTATATTGACTAGATTCATAGATTGATGAATGAACAAGTATTTTGATATTGAGGGAGTAGCTTTTAAGCAGCTGTTTGAGTGTTCAACTTGCCCTGGAGTTATAATAACATGTTCAATTGAAATGCATTTCATTTATGGGGCTGCACTGCTAGGAATTACAGACTGAGGAGACATTTTTTGATTGATGCAGCTAAGCTTGTTACATTTGGCTGAGATGTGTCGTCGGTCTTTTGTTCAGGAAAGGATCTTCTTCCTCCACTAATGCTTTTGGAAGTCAATCTTCGAGGAATACGACAAACAGAATGCAAAGAGAAATAGATAAATCATCTCAGTTATCTGATGCTAGCAACCAAGTGAATCCGGAGTCAAAGAGAGATACTTTCGTTGTTCAAACGAATACAGACTTCAATTTCAAAAGGGACTTCTGCTGAGAAACAATGATTCTAAGACAGAAAAAAATGTCAACAGAACCGATTCTTGAGTCAATTCAACAGTCAACTACCAAAGGTGATTCAGTTCTATGCAATAAGATTCAGTCTTTTTTAAGATTTTGTTGATAAAATTCAATCTTGTTAAGATTTTGTTGTTAAAGTACATTCTTGCTTGCAGTGTCCCACTATTTTTAAAACAATGTTCTTGTGATTTAAGTTTTCAGATACGAAAGGGGCTAAAAGGTGTTATCAAGGAGAAGAGATTCACAAAAGGAAGAAGAGGATTGCAAAGACAGTACATCGGTGGAAGATAGATGATTTAGCAGAGTTCAAGGCATCTCGACCTCCCTCAATTTTGTGAAGCGATCTCCAATACCATCTGACCTGCCCTCGGGACAACAAAGGAGTGATAGCAAAGAGGATTCACAATTGCTTAATATTGAAAAATTGAAACTTACGGAACTGAAAGAAGTTGCCAAGTCGAGAGGCATCAAAGGATACTCGAGAATGAAAAAAGGGATCTTGTAGAACTGCTGAAACCAGCTCCATAACTATTTCTTCGTCTTCTTCCTTATAAGATCGCTAATGAATTCCTATGATGGAATGCAGTAGTTATTTTTTGTATCATTTACCCTTTAACGTACCTTTATTCTTGACAAAACATTTTTTTGTAATCAATGTCCTCGCTCTTAATGCTCTTGGTGATTGATATGAAAATCGATGGGGAAAATATAAATGATTCATCCCTGTATTTTATTTTACTTTACTCCATTTTGTAGAAATATGTCCATGTCAGATAATTTTCCTAACAAAAAGTCTCCGGCTTTTTATTGCAAGTGTTATTTGTATCTATCTAAAACATATTCAAAGCTCATTTCATTTCAGCAACAAGGATTAGAAACATATAGTTCTACTACCTTTTGATTCTTTTCCATTTTCAATCCGTTTGTATTTATCAATGCAAAAAATGAATCGATTAGATCTTAACAGTCAAACGTGGAAATTAAGGTGACCGTCGAGATCAAATGTGTTGAGGGGGCCAAAAGTGTAGTTTTGCAAAAAAAAAGAGAGAGGAAATATACAATCATAACGTTCATACAAATGCACAAGGATTGGTACAGTGTCACACATGAATAGGCATACATCATCGATACTCAAAGGAATTCTTCCAAGCTTGCTTCTTTTATGTCCCAGCGGGATGTAGAATTGAAGACCTAATTGGCGTTTCACCTGATCTGGGATCAACCTATTAACTAGCTCCAGGTGAAGCGACCAACTGAAATACATTGTGATATAAGTTCAATCTAGGAAAACTAAAAACATAAATGGATTGCATCAGGATACAAAAGTAAGACTTCGGGTGCATTTGTTTGTCCATTTCGGATCAACTTTGTACTTTTAGAAAACTAAAAATGTCTTCTTTTTTCACCCCAGTTTCTTATAAAGTCAGTTTTTGCTTTTTTTTTTCAAAATTAATCATATTTTTCCCTACAGAAGAAACTTTTCAGAGAAGCACCCTGGAAGGTGGCATGTATTATGAGCTCCATATCGAAAATTAAAGGCAAAAATAATGAAAAAGTCTGATTTTGAACAGTGTATATTTCTAAGAATTATACTAGTATCATGATTAACATAGTTTTGGGCTTCCACTAGAATAAATAGTAAGATTTCATGCCAAAATGAAAGAGTAAAGTAGTAGAAGGCGTTACTTCCTGTTTGAAGTTAAGAGAGGTGGGAAAGGACGGCCATTAGGTAAGCGACATTTGGCTCTCTCAGTTCATCGAAGAAAGGGATAGTAAAGCTTCCAGCTACCACAACAAAGCAATTAATCCCTGAGTTAGTGCAAATTCTAGTTGGAAAACATACATGAGAGTGGCAATCTGAGCAAATAGAAGAACAATGCAGTAACTTTAGTAAATGGTAAAGCTGTGCAACTTACTGCTTTGTGCATGCGAAGACTTGGGGAATACTGCAGCAGTCTGGAAGGCAAGATCGGTGCTTCTGGAGGCATTCTCTTGTGGAAAACCTAACAACAAGATTGCTAGAGAATCAGATTGCATTTACAAATTACAAGCACAATCAATGTTCAAAGTTTAAAAAGGTTTGATATATCTGAGGTGTCAAAGAATCTTAGAGCTGCAAAGATTGTATTTGTATACGTATTCGTACTTTGAATACATTAAACTGAGAAGATTCATCAGAATGGTTTTCCTGAAAGACATTGCAATAGGCAACCAGAAAGGATGTACATAAATAAATAAAATAAACTCATTTAAACCTCCAAATTCACACCTTATGCCAGGGATGAGCCTTGATTTGGGGAATCTGAAATCCGTTAATTCGGATTCATACCTAGCGAATTTCTTCCCTTGTTGGCGTATTACCAAGGACCTGCGTGCTAAACTGTAGAAAGATGACATTGACTATAAAGATTTGAAAGGTTTGCAAACATGAATAAGTAGTCACCTTGATGATCTCCACAAGCTGATCTACTGCATTCTCTCAGGGAATAGTGGCTGCAAATTTTCATTTTAAAGAAGTCAGGACACTTAAACGTACAGATTTAGAATAAAAAAAGAATCCTCATTCTGTGCATACTTTTCACAATTCCTACCTGGCCTAGAAAAGCTCACAAGCACACAACCTGCCGACCATATATCTATTGATGTTGTATACTCTGTAGCTCCAAATATAAGTTCTGGGGCTCGATAGAAACGTGAACATATGTACGATATGTTGGCTTCCCTTTGACCTGTAACAAGTAGATTTGATCAGTTCCTATATTCATTATTTGCAAATCTTATGCAGATATTTGCAAATCAGACAATACATGACATCGACATGACTTTCAAATACAAATCAAGTAGCCATAAAGGGTGGCTATATTCATTATTTGATCAGTCCATATATTCATTATTTGATCAGTTTATTTGATTTGCATTTTTTAAAGTCTCTGTATCATATAAAAGGTACGGAAATAGAACAGGAAAAAGATCTTCATGAAAAGAAGTGAAAACCTTTCAAGATACCATTCATCTACAAAGTTGAAATGACATAAAAAAGATGGTATATATAATAAGAAATCAACCTACCAGCACTTTAGCACTTCCAAAATCACAAATCTTAACCTGATGTGTCAGAGGATCAACCTGCAGAATGACAAGCATGGCTTCAGGAAAACAATAGCTACCCAGTAGAAGTTATTGACAATCAAAAGTTAGCATGCATACCAAGAGATTTTGAGGCTTTAAATCTCTGTGGCAAACTTTGGGAACAGCGTGGATATATGCCAGCCCCCTGAAAATCTGACAAAACACCATTATGAATACCAGAGCCAAAAAAAGAGCCAGCAAATAAACTAAGATGGGATATCATGCTGCATACCTGGTACATGTAAAGTTTCACATAAATTAGTGGCATTCGTTGATTTGCGCTACTGTAATGCTTCAAAA
>JANIEQ010000348.1:0-24992 GCA_024708375.1 Oxalis stricta | reverse complement strand
TCTTCTTCCTTCTCTTCTCTTTCTTCTTCCTCCGGATCGCGACGTCGTCTCCCTCTGCCTCCTCGACGACACGCCGATTCCGGCGCCAAATCGACCGATCCAAGGTCGTTTCTCGGTCTCCTTGTCACGTAGATGACGATTTCAAGGTTTGTTTCCTTCAGTTTCGTCTATTCTTCCATTAATTTTGATTTTTAGTTTTGGGTTTCAAGAACACAATTTGGAGTTTTTGTGTGATTCTCATATATGTTGTTCTTGAGTGTCTTGTGAGTATTTTAATGTAAGTTTCGCTTTGAATTGACATGTAAAACTGGTTGAAATCTTACCTCGAAACTTCGGTCCGACTCGCCCTAGTCAAATTTTCGCTAGATCTTATTTTTGTTAGCTATCATGGTCGTCAAGTCAAGGTTAAGATTAAATAAAGAAATTTAATTATTTTTTTCTGCCTATACAAAAACTATTTTTTTCAATTAAAAAATAGATTAATTCTTATCCTTGCTCCCTCCATATAAAGCCACGTCCCTTTTATTTCTCTTCTCTAAAACACTAGTACTTTCCCTTCTACCCATCCGAAATCAAATTCAATTTTACGCCTTCGTTCTATTCTCTCAAGCCCTTTTTAAAAATTCAGATCAAGTCTTGAAATATTATTTCCCACCAAAATCAAAATCGGAAGAGCTAGCAGTGCCAAAACAACCCCACTAAGCATGTTTTTCGATCCCATAACTTGCTCTCCCATTCACTTATAAATACATATTTGATTATGTGGTTCGATGCTCTTTCTTATTCTCTTATTTAAGATCAATTTCTTATTCTTATTGCAATGGCAGCTGCTCAACCCCCACCTAGGAGATGCGGGCCGACGATGTGTTCTCGCATCTGGGAGATTAAGAATCCTGCTGATCGAATTACGGTTAGAGTGAATGGGCGTGGACAACCGATTGGAAGAAGTGCTTGTTTGTTTACTCGATTTTTGGGCACAATAGCCAGGAAAGGCAACTTGGCTCCGATTGACTACAAAACATGGAAGGATATGCCAAGTGTCCACAAAGAGCATATGTGGGGCATTGTCCAGTAATTATAAACTTACTCTTTGTTCAGTTGTCTAAAATCGTGTTATTTATTTATACTGAATCTCATTTACTTCATTTTTAAAAGGAAAAGTTTGTGTTCTATCCTCGTGGAGGCCTCTCGCTATGAAGGGATGGACCCTCAAAGACATAGGGGAAAAGTGGAGGGGATGGAAAGGAAACTTGAAAGCCAGATACTTTGAGGAATTTTCTCGACCCAAATGATATTCGTCTGCTCTGCTTTTGTCGAGAGGAAGGTCGATCAAACTCAACTAAAGAATTTAATTCTTCGTTGGAAGACCGAGGAGGACAAAGTGTGTATTGTTCTTTTCTTAATTTTTATTTATATTATATTATATTATTATATTATATTATAATTGATTCTTATTCTTTTTATTCTCGTTTTTGAGTAGGCTATGAGTGAAACCAATGCAAGAAATAGGTCCAAGCAAGAGGAGTCTCACATTATGGGCACCAAATCAATTCCAAGACTTGCTGCTGAAATGGTACAACTTTTATTTGTTATCTATAGTTAAGTTGTTTGAAACTTTTGTGACTATATTTGATGGAATTTGGGTATTTGCAGGCTGAGGAATTGAAAAGACCTCCATTTCGATATGAAATTTATGAGAAGACCCGCAAGCGTGAAGATGGCACCTTTGTGAGCAATAAGGCTAGAGAAGTGGTTGTAAGTTGTTTATTTATTATAATATTATTTTCGAATGAAATTATGGTTATAGATGTTTTTCTGAATCCGATCATATATATTTATCTGGACTCAGCAGAAAGTATCAACCAACTAGCTTTGACAGACTTCTTCGAGGGAGAGAAGAGCACTCTTGATGACGTGCTTGCCAAGGCACAAAATAAGCCAGAGAGAAAAGGACGTGAGCGTTGTGGAGGATTGTTGCCAGCCTGGACGTCATAGAACTGCCCAAACTCAGCATGTTGTTAGCCTCGGACCAATACAATAAGGTTCGAGAAGAAAATTCTACAATGAAAGGACAAGTTGAATGGCTTACGGTGTATTTTGAAGTCCGTCTCGGGAAAAATTGGGATGCCTATGCTCGAGTACCTCAGTGGCGATTCCGATTCTCGGGAGTCTTAGTTTAGCTTATGGAATTATTATTCATCTGATGCTTAGTTTAGTTTGCGTCTGGTTTAGTTTTTGTTTATTGTTAGCTGTTGTTTTGGTTGTTTAGTTGTTTTCCCAATTTTCCTCGTATTTAGGCCGTAGACATAATGGGTAACTATTGTCTAGATTTATGTTTAGTTTTTGTTATGCATCTTTGTTTGGAGAGTTTCATCAGATGTAATTCCATGTTTAAGTAATGAAATTTTAATTTTAGTAGTTTTCTAAATTGTATTTGCCGTACAGTAATTGTATATTGTATAATTTAATTTTTTAATTTATTTCTACTAGTTTTTATAAGTTTTTAAGTAATTGTGTATATCTGTATAATTTAATTTTGTTTAATTTAATTTTACGTTATATTTTCAAATCAAAAATATAATATATACATTAAAATGAAGATTTATAAAATATAGAATATAAAAATTAAATTAAATCAATATTAAATAACAAAACGTTTATAATACGAGTGTGGCTATATGTGAATTTAAGACGTTGCTATTGTGAATTATAATGTTCGCATTGAGCAAAAAATCGTAAGTAAAGCTGAATATATATTTAGTTTTGTATCGATTAATTTAGTAATAGTGTCGGAAAATATATGTGGCTATAGCTCAATATTTATTTATTTTTTTTGTTAATTAATTAAAATTAATTGGATATTTTATTTAATAATGAATTAGAATTAGCCACGGAAAATATCTGTAAGTATAGTAGGAAGTTATAACCATGATATAAGAACCGTCGCTAGAAATATTTTTACTTACAGTGAAATATCGTAGTTATTTTCTTGTAATAGTGTGGGAAATGCAAAAATGTTACGTTAATTAAGAGACAATTAGCTACGCTTTTAAGGCGTTGCCATATGTCTCTTTTAATCACGGTTTTAAAACCGTGGCAAGAAATTGTCTATAATCACAAAACTTTCGTGGTGATAGAACTATTGTGACGCGGGTATTATCCACGGTATTTTTTCCGTTGTAGCAAACGTTTTGACCGTTGCTATAGCTATTTGAGGCTATACTCACGATTTTAAGACCTATTGCAATGGATTTTTAACCGTTGCAATATGTAACATTGCTTGTAGTGTAAGTACTATGCACTTATATTGTGTCTCTTAATGGCCCCACATAAATAAAATGAGTTTTGGAGATCAGGTTGTGGTAATGATAGTGTTATTTGTGAAGTCAAAATTTCATGTGTAAATTATATTGTAGGTAGCTGGGCAATGGTAATTATAACGTGACAAAAATTTCGATAAAAATAAATACACAAATTTTCCATACACATCATTGTTTTAAGAATGATTGTACATTTTAGCGATTAGCATTCTTTGGATGGCTGGATTATTAAAACAAACCTTTCTAACATCTTGTTCGAAATATATATGGAAGCACAACAACTATATATCCCATATTCAATGGTAAATTCAAATGCATTATTTAATATTTTAACAAAATGTAAATCCCATTTAATGTTTTCTTTTAGGTCATGTGATCTTGTATTTCACCAACTTACATTAGAATCTTTCAGTCGAACGATCAAAAAATTGGGTTGATCAAGTCAAAGTGCTCAAGCTTTTAATTTTAAACTTCATACGTACAATCATTGCTTGCTTCTTGTCTTGATTCCATTTATTACTTCCACTTTTAATTAAATATCGTATATTTTATGTAAATTAACATTAAAAAAGCGTTGGTTGAGTAGAGACAGTGAGAGTCTCTACAGCTGCATATAGAATTTGGAGTAATTTTTATATTTTTAGAGGTATATAGGACTTGTTTAAAAGGTTTTTCTCTAATCACATATACTAATGGAATTTAAATACTACATCCTTCCCTTAAGAAAAAATAAAAATTAATAAATAAATTCCAATTTCTCAAAGTTAATTTCGCATAGCTCAAGATTTATACACTTGGTCTATCTAGCTACATCACATTGTTTCTTGCATGACACTCAATCTTAGCCAAATTGAGAATCTTGTACGTTGTACTCGTTAGCTCATCAATTCCACAACCTGTTTTAAGTCTTGAGAGTAAAGTTATAGTGTGCACTCTTTAGCTAGGTAGCCGTGTAAAATTAATATCTTATCAACATAAACATGATACACTATCTAGTAGTACGTTTCACAATACCCATCACACACATTTTTCTCGGAAGAGAATACATTTTGTTACTGGACGAGTAATAATGTGTTACTGAGTCAACCATCCAGTAGAAATGTATTTACAGATTGATCTGAGTCAGTAAATTAATGTACTTGTCGACTATGTGACAAATAATAAAGGCATACAGCAAGCTCACAACATTCTTACATGATTTTACCTTATGTACTTATTTCTTAATTAATCTTTTACTTATTTTGTTTTTTTTAAATTAACTCTAAAACAAAGCCTATAGTACATTCATATACCCCACACATAAACACCTCTCCATAAATCTATATAGGAAGTGGATAGAGTCAATATTTCATCTATTTCAAAGTAAAAGTGAGACCGTGAGAGAATATCTTTTTCTTTAAAGTGAACATATATTATCAAATTATGGCTAACGTGTTTACAAGCCAACTTAGGATCTCAAATCAGTCAGGTACGCCCACTTTGGCATTCCCACAAGACCCTTTTATTCAAAGAGTTGAGGGGAAGCTTCTCGAAGGAGGACAAATGACAACAATGAGGTCCCAATAAGAAAGGACTCGCGGTCTCGATGTTCGACGTCGACGAGAGAACCGCCAAGAGTCCTAACTCTCCCTTTTCCACGAGAAAACCTCATGTGTGGATTTGCCTCGTCGGAATCATTAACATCGAGACCGCGAGTCCTTTCTGTAAGTAGACATCATTGTTGCTTTGTCTTCTTCAGAAGCTTCCCTGAAATCCTCGAATCAAAAGGTCTTGTGGGATACTTAGAAATTCAGGCATGTCCTAATATTTGAGATCTTTGTAACCACGTTAGCCACTAATTTGATTCAATCTCTGTTCACTTCAAGAAAAATATATTCTCTCACGATCTCACACTTGGACCTAGATGACATATGTGTCACTCACATGGGTCATGCGGGTTGGTTGGCGTGGGGTATACTGTATAGGCTGGATTTAAGAGTTAACTAAAGGATCTCAAGGAAAGGGATGCGAGTGGAGGTCGGTTTGGGACGCACCCGGCCACCGCTTCGCTCCCCCCGTGTGGTGGCAGGGGCTGCGAATTTCGGCTCCGGTACCGGCTCCGGACACGAATAAATCACTTAATTTTATCTTATGTTAGCTAGCTAGGGAGAATAATATGTTTTATGATTTTTAGTTTAGTAGAAATAATTAATGGAAAACGTATGTTTCCATTCTTTACTTAGTTTGTAATCCTCTGTTTCTTAAAAATAAAATTAGCTGAGTTAATTTGTTTTAGTTTTTTTCTTTTCCATAATTAGTTTGTTAATTATGAATGTCAAGGAAGAGTTCCTCTAATTAAAAGAAAAAACTTGAAAGTTGTAAAATAAACTTTATTAAGTGGAACTAAAAAAACTTATCTTTCTAGTCACATATATAATGTTATTTATATATATCAACAACTCACAATTCAATAATATATTATCAAAGTATAATGTTATAAATAAATTAAGACGTAAAAAACTGAAGTCAGAAAAAATAAACCGATCGGTCATCATCACCACATCAAAATAAAACATAACTAATCAATTGAGGAACCCTAAATCGGATCGATGATGAGAATGATTATTAGCCATTGTGTATATGTAAGAAGTTAATTGATAATGTTTTATCCTTCATTTTTAATCAGTGGGAAAGGATCCAATACAGAGCTAGCTATTTATTTTTAAGTTAGAGAGAATGTATATTTTCATCCATGCACGTTTAATTTATATAGCACTTTTTCCGTTTGTTTTCATTTTTTTTTAGCTTAAAAATCTCATGTTTCTCATTAGCGATCATACAAATCCTTACGCAGTTAATTTTGAATATGTGGCACTAGTGTTGCTCCATTGAATTCAATAGATCAATATATTTGCAACCAAATGTCATCTTACTCATACAAAAAAATTGACACGTCATCAAAAATTTGACATTTTTCAAACGAAAAGTTTTGTGATGCATGTCAAAAATAAGTGACATGTCAAAAAAATTTATGACAATATGTCACAAATATATTGACATGTTCGCGATTATATATGAGTCTGTCGTTACAAAATGCCAGCGTAAGTTACCATAAAAAAAACTAACGATAGAAAGATATGTTTGGTCGTTAGCGGGAAACGTAAGGTTTTTTAAAGCCAAAAAAACGTGAGGCACTAAAGTTTTACAGATATCGGCAGATCTATTAAAAGGGGTGTAGGCAATGGCCCCCTTCGCTGTTGATTAAAAATTAATTTTGCATGTTCAGTCTTGAAGTTATAGGTGGCTTGTTGGTATTAGATATAAATGCAATAGTCAGGTGCCTCGTTCCATCATTTTGAGACCCATTTAGCACTTTTCC
Source organism: Oxalis stricta (assembly GCA_024708375.1). Taxonomy (NCBI): domain Eukaryota; kingdom Viridiplantae; phylum Streptophyta; class Magnoliopsida; order Oxalidales; family Oxalidaceae; genus Oxalis; species Oxalis stricta. The sequence goes on along the minus strand of JANIEQ010000348.1, from coordinate 18,314 downwards.
CTTTATTTTCCTCTTCCTTCCATACACATGGAATAAAATAAATTATAAAATAATAATGTTTCTATCGATAAATATTATTTTAGTTTTAAAATAGATGTAAAATTTTAATCTGAAATGTTATTGCAGTTGAAAAATTTACATCCCATTTTGAGACAGGAAGGAGTAACTTCTTTTTCTTTTTTTGATGAACTATCGATAGATAACTACATACATATTTTTAAAGTCTTTAAATTACGTACAACTTTTCTTTTCTTCGTAGTGATTGTAAATTTTAAGTCTTCATTTAATTATACGAATAAGTGGGAAATCTCTATATTTTATGTAATTTTTTAGAAAAAATTAGTTACAATACACCTTTTAGGAAAAAAATCTTTATTTCAACAAATATTTATCTAATTTAGTAATTAATTTGAATTTTTTTATTCTAAATTTCTTAAGAGATCCCAATGAATTTCATTATAATAATTATTTTTATTTAAAACAATAATAATTTATTATATATATAACCGTTTGAATATCATTTTTATGAAGACAAAAAATGTGACGTAGAATAATAAAATTATAATGAACATATGTAATGTTTTGCTGCCGGTGAAAAAATTCATTGATCCAAGTCATTAATTACGAGATAAAACGTGAGGTGCCACTGCTATACGTTTTCTCTTTTAATTTATATATGAACTTGAGCAAGCTAGCTAGCTATATATTTATACCTATTTATTTTTGAAAGTCAACTAGCTATATATATATATGCTACTCTTTTTTTATAGATAATCAAATTTTCACTTTTTGATACATCAACGAAAACCGAGCAGTGATTCAAAAATTATGACAACTGTGCCTGCATTTCATTTATAAGCTTGAAAGTATCGAAAGTACTAAGATATATTATGAAATCAATCGGACATTGATGGTTCTTTAACTTAAAAAAAAGGGACTGTAGCTTTCATGCATGCACATATTACATTGCATAGCGTAATTTAATAGAAAAAAAAAAGGACAATTATTTTCTATTATGTACATTTTATATTTATTTTAATTGTATCTTCAATTTATATGTTTCAATAAAAATACTATTTGATCAAAATAAAGGACGATTATTCTACTAATTGAACTAAAATTGCATGATCCGCCGCAACCGCAAGTGCCTCTAAATGAGATTCCAAGAGGTCATTTGAAATGATGTGACTAGATGATAAGAGGATAATCCAACTATGTCGATATATATATATATATATATATATATCGATCGTTGTTCAATGTAAGCGACATTTCTAAAGTCGTTGTCTCGTCCCTATGTTTAAAATTTCGTTTTTCGAAAGAATGCTTTTATGTTAAATTTGCAAGATAGTTTTTGCCTCATTTTAAATTTCGATTTCATGAGAAAATAATTTAAAAGTTGGTGAATAATTTTTTCTCTGAAAAATTGGATAAACTTCTATTTTTAAGAAAATGTGGATCCAAACTAGAAATTCGCCACTTTTAAAATTCTCATTAACTATACTCTTTATAGTTGGACGAGAAACTGAACGTTTTTCTCATAGTCACACACTCACATTAGTTAACGTAGCAATCTTCCATGGTTTTTTTTATATGGTCTCGGCGAGATTCGACGCCTTCAATGTCTCAACGATTGGAGTGCTTCATCGTGTGGTTGGTAATCTTCCATGATTATATAGCTTTAATCCATCTCGGAGACATGAGTTTAATTTTGATCTTGTAATCTTGATTATGATTAGATTCTTCATCCAAGAAGAAAAAATGAAAACCGTAAGTGCAAAAAATACGTCACTTCACATCGATCGAAAGTATTAATGTTTTCATAAAATATTCACACTGCAAAAAAAGGACCTTGCTTGAAAGCATCGAAAGTACTACTATAACATATTATGAGATCAATCGGACAATATTGGTTGTTGAAGTAAGGACCCTTGCTTGAAAAGTATCGAAAGTACTACATAATATACACCATGTAGATCAAATATGCATAAAATATTTGTACTTATCGTAACGTACAATGTGGCTTTATGCGTACGATATTAAGGCACGATGTGTATAACAATTGATGTATACCAAAATTCAATAATATTAGATTTTCCCTGAGGAAAATCTCATGGGAAGTCCCCTCCTCGGAATCGAACATCCACACGGCGAGTCCCTTGGAAGTCTTCATTGTGGCTTCATCCTCCACCGAAAGCTTGCCACAATCCTCCGACAGAATAACTCTTGTGGGATGCTTAAGTGTGCGTACCTAATATTGGTGGTTCCAAGTACACTTATAAACACGATGTCAGCCATAATTTGATAATCTCTCTTTACTTTAAAGGAAAAAAAATAAAAATAATAATCTCTCAGTCTCACCTTTATTTTGAATGGATGAAATATCTTTCACCATTATCTTGTTAATTCTGAATATCATGGAAGGGTGAAACAATATTCAGCGAATTAAAGAAAAAACTTGAAAGTTGACAGTCTTAATAATAATAATAAAAAATAATAATAATGCTTAATTACATTCTACTTCATTCCAAAATAGATACAAATTTTTACATATAATTTATATTGAAAAATTTACATTTACAAATTTTTACATATAATTTATATTGAAAAATTTACATTTATTTTGAGACGGAAGGAGAATGTTTTTTCTTGTCAGCCCGTTATGAATGACATTATGATGTGTCGATGGTTAGACCTATTTCGAGTTTTCTTTTAGGAAATGCGCAACAAGTATTGCATGTAAAAGACTTTTTTTTTTTTATAGCATGTAAAAGACTTTAAAATGTCTTATTCTAGAAGTTTCATGAACAACAAATGTTAATTATTTGTATAACTGGTGTGGAGATGAAATCTTGACATTTGTTAATGTTAATTTTAAGTAGTCCAAGTCCAATGGTGACTATTTGACCATATATAATTGGTAATCACTAATCCACAAATGTTAATCACTAATCCACCAAATATTCTAAGTAATCCAAGTCCAATGGTGATTAAAGAAAAAATTTGATTCGTATTGGCAGTGATGAAGATCGGATTAATGATTTTACAGGTATTTACTATTTATATTTCTCTCATCGCGTAATCTCCCTTTTCATGTACTATTCTTTTATATATTTTCATGTATATATATGTTCAAATGGTCACCACTTGACTTGGACTACTTAAAATAATTGGTGGATTAATTAAAATAATTTTTCATTAACAATATTGTAGGCTAGTAATCTCAAATTATATGAATAAATTTTATATATAAGCTATATGTAAATATTTGCATCGAGAAAGGAGTAACTAGAAAGGTCTAAATCTGATTGATGCTCTTCCTTAATATTCAAGGATAACTAAGAATTAGATAAATAGAAACATTTTCAAATGAAAGTAACATAGACATTCAATATAATGCCTAGCTAGAAATACTTGATCTTGATTTTTCAAATGGAAAATTATTTTAAAAAATTTCAAAAGGTTTTTTTTTTTGGATAATTAATTATTTTTGGAATGGAGTACAAATATGAACATAGGCTGACCTGCTTTACGAATTCCGACCAACAAAAATAAAATTCAACGGATAAATGTAGTAATAAGTTTTTCAAAATTCATAGACTCCGAGTATTTTTCATTTTACGAATTGTCCACCACATAATCACTGATTTTGTGCTATGAACCTGATTTTTTTACTACAAAAATTTTATTATGGTGATCAGCCAATTTATGATTCGTGTTGACATGATGAGGAAAATTAAAGATATGGTAAAAATCCAACCAAAAGAAAATTTGTGGTGAGAATTTAGTAAGACTAGTAGATGGCGGCCTGAGGTGGTGGTTTGGCCGAACTTGATCGGAGAAACGAAAACAAAGCAAAATTCTAGTACTAGATATCTAAGTTGACGTGGGGCCCAGTAGCTGACGTGGTTCCAAGTTCAGAGACGGTTGAGGCCGGACGACGACTTTCGGTATCATCATATCATCGGGATTTCATCAATCATAGGCTATCAGCGTGGATTCTAGTACTAGATATCTTTCCCTAAACAAAAAGATACTACTACAATGCGTACCAGCATTAATACTCGTATATTATTATTACTCTCCGTGCTCAAAATACACGATGTTTCGAAGCATCGTGTATTTTGAGACGACAATATCAACATCATCTCATTTACTCCTAAATTATGTGTTGCACAATAACATATTCTAATTCGACAATTGCATCAATTAATTATACAATGAAATTGTAAGGGAAAATTTTCCATCTAGAAATTAAATGCTTCATCTTAATTTTCGATCGTACAATCTAATTAAAGGGTTGTTCTCGATCGTCCGCTTCGATTTTTGACTTAGTAGTTACTCTACACTCGTTTTGAAATCAACGAAAATGATATAACGCTCAACGATCCTTTTGAAATATTTGAATTTAGTTTGAACCATTAACGATGAATATTGAGAGAGAGAGAGCTCAGCATTGAATTGTCACAATCCAATTTGTGTAATCTCACATTACTCGTGCAATGTATTTTTGGTTACACTTCAATGGTCCTGGTGTGTATGACATTCTCCTGCCTAGTTAGTTGTAGACTTGAAGTATCGAGTTGTAGACTAGTGGCAGACTTGAGAATATTTCCGAGTTGTAAGCTTGTCGAGACTGTTCCGAGTTCTAGGCTTGTTGAGAATTTTTCCGAGTTGTAGGCTTGTTGAGTTCATTCTGAGTTGTAGCTGAATTTTGTAAATCCTGACTGGGAGAAATGGTTAGATATAAACATTCTGTAATAAAAAATCACCACCTAGACATGCATATCATTAATTTATATTTGTATATTTTTAAAATTTATCCAATCATTAAATATGAGATTTTGACCATACACGTTTAAAAGAGATTCGCTTGGTTTAAATAAGAATTCAACCTAAGAATTTTTCAGCCGAGTAGACGAATAACCGAGACATCTCCAATTTGTAAGTGCATGCAATTTCCTTTTTATGTAGGACATTAAATTATTGAATGATTCCTAACTTGAAAGAAAATAAAGCTAATGTACTTACTTTGAACTTTCCACTACGCGGTGACATTGAGTCGAAGTGAACCCCAAACGGGATAATTGCATTTTTCCTACCTCAACACCCATTTTCTTAACAAATTGCTACCCCGAAAAAGTCAACGTCACTATTCATACTCGTCCGTTAGGTTCGTTAACAAAATCATACCTCCGTCAAAAAATGCACATGTGGCATTTTTGGTCCGTTAAGTACGCTCAGTCATTGCTTATCAAGCAACACGTCGATCAACTTACATAGCAAAATTGACACGTCACTTGAGGGACCCAAATTTTTTGTTATTCTCACCCTATAGCTAAACGACGTCGTTCCCATTTTTATTACTTAACACCTTCTCCCTCCAATTCAATGGCGGAGTAGTGTCTTCTCCGGTTTGTTTTGAAGACACCAAATTCTTCTTCCACGATAATTTTGCTCGCTCCCGGCTTCTTGTCCGTCCGTTTTGAAATCATGAGCTCATCTTCATCGGCCTCGAAAACAAAAATCCTAATTTGAGGTATTGTTCTGAAATTTTCAGATCTGATTACTTTAATTATGAAGGTCCAAGAGTTTATCGTTGGTGTGACCCTCCACAAAGAGTGCCGAGGTTGACGTCTCGTACACCTCTACATCCTGGACGAAGGTTTTTTTCGTGTCCAAGTCGTGTAAGTTTGAGAAAGCGATTTCAATTTTTGGGGTTTTTCTACTTATGGGTTTAATTATATGGTTGTTATTTTTTGATGAAATTTTGTCAGGGAGGAAATGTGGTTACTTTCAATGGTATGACGCACCATTTACCTGATCGTTGCAAAGAATTGATCAATCAATTAAGAAATGTCGAACTTTGAAGATTATGAGGGTCCAAATGCTGAGCTTGAAAATCCGAGAATGAGAAATAAGAATTTGCTAGTGGAACTTACTATGACACAGGCAAAGTTAAAACAAAGGAACAAAATATGTGTTGTCGTGGTTTTGTTAGGTTTGATAGCATCATTAGTGTCTGCACTTGTGATATGAATTTAGGTGGTGCTTAGTCGTATAATCTGATATGAATTTAGGTTTTGTGTTCTTGGTGTTTCTTGTTTTACTTATTGTCTACTTATAAGAACTCTTCTTGATGTTTATGATGTAATTTTTAACACATCTCCCTCTTGTATGTAGCCATGCACGGTAATGGAATGAGTAATGGAATGAGTAATGGAATTGAAGTTTATATAGAACATGACAATCTCCATAAAGTAGTAATATTAGAATATTTTGATACATGCCATGAAGGCGCTAAACAAAAGCCGTTACTTGTTGTTTGGCGACTTACAGAATTTGCCATTAAAGGCTGACAAAAAAAAGTCACCGAAAGATTAACGGTTAACATCAAAATGGCAACCCTAGAACACTTAAAGTAATAAACTACATATCTACTAATCGGCAGAGCTTCTTTGCAGATTACTTCTTTCTTGAGTGAGCAATTGTCCATCAACCATTGACCAGAGCACTACTTATCGATCTAGTAGTAGGACGTCGAGCATCCATTGGTATGTGCATTATCCTTCTAGTAGTTGCACCCTTCATCAAAACAATTAGTGAGCTTATTAGCTGAAATGCTAATGTTATATAGACATTGGCATAAATTGATTCGACTTACCTCGAAAGGTTTGAACACCGTTGTTCTCATTAATGTAGAGTCCGTGACCTCTCGGTCGTCTTCGTTGTACTCGTTAGAGTTTTGTGCGGATGACGAGATGTAGCACCCTTCTTGGCCTTTTGATTTGATGAATTACGTGCAATCGAACTTCTTCGGCTAACGGCGTCCTCTTTCTTCGTTGACATAATTTCTGGTTGTGATCTAAGGATCCACGTAGTCACAACTTTTCTTCCTTGCCTTTGCTTTCTTCATGGCAGCCTTAACATCCCCATCACCTGGCTTCCTTTTTGTTTTCGGCCTTCTGACCTTCAACAACAATTAAAAAAAGTCATTACTACTGCATAGATTGAAAATATATTTCATTTCTAAAATTGATTTGCTCACCTTCATTCTTGGTTCCGGTGGGACAAGTGCTGGTGCATTGACTACGGGCCAATCTGCATCTCCAACCATGGGGTTTATATGGTAGTTGTACGGTTGCTCATACATTCCCTTCCCATACCACTCACTGACATAGTCTTCAAGTTTTCTTGACTTTCCATGTATAACTGCAATTGCATGCTTACATGGTATGCCACTTAAATTCCAGACTTCCACATGTGCATGTATGTCGGTCAATCCCGACAACCTGAACTCGACCTTCGATTGTCTCTAACTTCAGCCCCTTCATACTGTTTGATACAAGACTTTAGACCAGTCTCCTGCATCCCTAGTCTCCTTCGAGCCTATCTCTAATTTTTGGACATATCTTACCATTCCACTTCATACATTGTTGTTGCCTCTTCAGTATCCTCATCATCGCTTCAACCTTTATATGTTCCAGCATCCTTGATTATCGGCTTTTTCCTTGCAATGACCACCGATGCATTAAAAGCTTCTACAATGTTGTTCTCCACAACGTCACAAGTACTATACGTCTTATAGAAAGCCCTACACCACTTACTCTTCTCGTAACTAACTTCCAAATCTTGTCTTGCATTTTCCTCCATGTTATCCATCATCGATTTGAAATCAGGTTCGTTAGTCGACCAACATGCGGCCCAAAACTTCTTCTCATTATCGGCTGAGCGCCCCACCCGTTTAAGCCGAGTTGTACACGATGTGGCGTGCACAAAATCTGTGTTCGGCATTAGGAAATAACTGGTTTATAGCAGCTTCGATAGCCTGCAATCACCCGATCTTGTCAATATTTTTATACATGAGCATTTGGAAATGAATTGTTCATAATAAGCGAAAAGTAAACGAGCAAGCTCACCGGATGTTGATCGGATATGAATTTATATTCGACCCCCTCGGGGTCCCCAATCATCACATCATCCCTAACCAATCTCAAGAACCAAGTCCACGTCTCCTTTGTTTCCTTTTCCACCTCTGCCCAAGCGAATGGGTACATTTGATTATTGGCATCCCTTCCCATGGCCACCAATAATACACCCTTCGACATACCTTTCGGGAAGGTAGCATCAATACCTATGACCTTCCGGCAGCATTCCATGAATCCTCTTTTCGGCGCATCAAAGCAGATATATATTCCCTTGAATTTCTTAGAACCATCGTGGTCATTTTCGTCTCGGTAAGTATTCAAGACGTACGGTGGACCACGTAATTGGAAAACATAAACCATATAAGACAGGGCCACAAAGAACATGCCGACTGCACATAATTGTGAAACTTACCTCGGATTCGATCGTTCGATCTCGCGATGTAACCGTAGATTCTTGAAAACTCGTAGCCGTATTCGCCTTCGATCATCCTCTTGCATATTACCCGAGTTACTGGATGCTTTCATCAAATTTATAGTGTAGTCTAGATCCCTCTTCACCATGTCGACGAAGTCAATCAATTTCATATCCGGAGCAGCCCTCCATTGGTTAACATATCTTTGAGCCAACATACTGCTGGTCAACTTCCTGTGCTCGTCAACTTCGATGGAACAAGTGTGCTTGTCTTCGAAAGTACGAATGATCCAACTCGTTGTTTTTTTTTTCTTTAGAGCACCGGATTGCCCATTGACAATCGCAATTATCTGAATCTTTCTTCTTCCTCAAGCCACACTTAGCTTGTACTCTAACTAGGATCGTTAATTGTGAAGTCGATGTGCACCTTTGAAGTAACGGCATACTCCCTTATAGCATCTTTAAACTCTTTCGCGGATGTAAAAATCATACCAACCTCAAATTGCATTTTCTTTGGATTGAAGAGCTTCCTTTTTGACCTTCTTAACTCACCTCTCTCATCACTGTCACTACCACCCTCGGACATACTCCAAACCATATTCTCACTATCACTATCACTATCCTATCACCCTCGGACATACCACCTTCCTCTCCATCGTTGCCTTGTACTTGTGAAGTATTCCTGCACATATAGACGAATAAATAAGTATATTTTATAGTAATGGATTCACCACCAGTGTTACATTACACTTGAACAATGACGGACTAGAGAAGTTCAAAAAAAAAAATATTATTCACCTCCTCAATTCATCACAAGCTTCTTTCCGAGTAATCCTCGCACAAGCACCACTTCATCCATCATCTTTGATCTTCCTCTTCGCGCCTTCATCGACTACTCGGGTCTTCGAAAGCTATAGGAATAATCAATGTTTTGAGTTTCGGGAATGTAAAAGTTTGTAGAAATGACTATTTAAATGACCAAAAACTTTAAAAGTCAAAGTCAAATACATTACCTCCTTCAACATGATGTGGTGGTGTATTTACAAGATTGCCCTCCATTTCATCCATATTTTCCGGACTACCACACCCGATACTTACATTAAGTACACCTTCATCAACGCCACCTTCTTCACCACCACCAAACTCTTCACCACCAGCACCTTCATCACCACCGAAACCACATCAACACCACCAACCTCTTCACCACCAGCACCTTCCTCTCCACCAGACACCTTCATCACCACCGAAACCCTCTCAACACCACCAACCTCTTCACCACCAGCACCTTCATTGCCACCGAAACCCTCTCTACACCACCAACCTCTTCACCACCGAAACCCTCTCTACCACCACCACCAAACCCTTCTATTTCAACATATATCAGTACTTCACCCTCCTCTATACACCATTCTATCATCTCAAGAATGTCATTCTAGCTTTCAAGAGACTTAAAGTAATCCCCCTCATAAGGGTCAAGTTTCCACCATTTCATGCATTTTGGAGTACGATAACCCCCATTCCTCAAAATTTCATCGAGATCAAAAGTGTGAGGTTTTAACCTCTACATAGATATAAACGATTCCTCCCGTACATCGTCACCATGAATCAAGTCCCTACCAACGATAAAAGTCACACCGAGAACCCCCGTTTTCACCTAAAACCAAAAAACCCAAAAATAGAAACTTTAAACACAATTCCTTCAAATATAAACCTTTCTAAAATACAATGTAACATGAAATAACTTTAAAACACACAAATAAGTCGTCGGCTGAGGATTACAATAAGTACATGAAACCCTAGATGGCCATTGCCGTGCGTGGTAGTTTAGGACAGAAATTGAGTACTAAGATTTCATAATACCTTTTTTAGGTCTTCTTCCGTCGCCAGATTTGCTACAAGCCGGCGGCTTTTTCGGCGCCATTTTACCGTCGATCGTTCGTCTCGGTCAATTTGTGTGTATCTGCTTCGAGAGGAGATGAAGAGTGTTGGTAGTTGAGCGTGATAATGAACTTGAATTGGAGGGAGAAGGTGTTAAGTAATAAAATGGGAACGACGTCGTTTAGCTATAGGTGAGAATAACAAAAAAAATTTGGGTCCCTCAAGTGACGTGTCAATTTTGCTATGTAAGCTTTGTCGACGTGTTGCTCGATAAGCAATGACTCGAGCGGACTTAACGGACCAAAAATGCCACATGTGCATTTTTTGACGGGAGGTATGATTTTGTTAACGAACCTAACAGACGAGTATGAATAGTGACGTTGACTTTTTCGAGGTAGCAATTTGTTAAGAAAAATGGGTGTTGAGGTAGGAAAAATGCAATTATCCCGAACCCAAACTCCATTAATATGAACGTCATTGACAATTTCCTAAGCCTTTTTTCCATGTAAAATTAGAATTAATTTCGGCCACAAATCGGAATCAGCTCACCAATATAAATTAGCTCATTAGATTTCTACCACTTTCACACTTGCAATTATCATTCAATAGTACAATATATGTATTCTTTCAACTCCTTTTAGTTTGAAGAAAATGGGTTGCATGAACTTCACTTCTATTCTTTTCATTATCTGGTTTCTCTTATTCACCAGCCTCATCTATTCGGGACAAACGGCACGACTATTGCAAGATGAATCCCCTCAAAATGGTAAGGAAATAAATACCGAATTGTCGCCCCATTTCGTTAAAAATATATAATATATCTCAGTTTCAAAATACATGATGTTGTATATTTTTAGCTTCATTCATATATATGGATATTTATATAATCTATAGCTAGACACATATTTATTTGGATGAACTTATAAATAAAACTGCTAGAAATATGTGACATCAAAAAGGGCCTAGGTATATTATTTTTAATGTAAGTTTCCTTCTTCTTTTTTTATGTAATAGATAACGGAGATGATGATTAAAGTAAAAGTGGTGTGAAACCAAGTGAATCACGGAGTGCCGGTTCGGCTACCGGAAATAATAATCCGCCTTCTAGTAAAAAAATTTAATTAGTCTTCCGAAAATAGGAAACAAAACGAAAACCTAATAGAATAAGGAAATCGAAAAATTAATGAAAAACTAGACGAAAACTAAAGTGGCCCGTCGACCGATAGAAAAGGGTCCTGATTGAAGGTCTTAATCGAACTCCAACAGGGTAAACCCCAATTGACTTATACATCTTCTCGAGAGCTTTTCGAAAAGATATTATGAGCGTCAAACCGATAAACGAGTCAAAAGTTATGCTCGTTTTAAAACCGGTTGACTTTTTCCGAAAACTTCACATCGCACGTTTGGGCTTTTGCTTCTCGGCCCAATCAAGATATTTAGCAGGAGGCCCTCTTCCTTCTGAGGCAAGCCTCGGATACAGATAGTGCTCAATGTCTAGTACAGAGTCATAGCCTAACTATTACACTTTTTATGCTAATATGCTCCAACTAGTCTTTGAAATCAGATAAGACACTAAGTAACCACAGGCAATCCAGACATGCCTCGAAGAGAAGAAGCATCCTACTTTAATTGGGTTTTAAATACTAAACAGGTTAGGTTTGTTTGTTTTATTTATTTATTATTTTATCCTACTTTAATTGGGTGATCAACCACATATTAACAAAAAAAAAAAAGGAATCGAGTAATAATGATGAAAGAAGAAAAGAACGTTGATTGGGTGTCACAATTACCTCAACATATCTTGCAACGGGAGATAATCCATCGGCTTCCGCCGTTGGAACAAGCTCGAAGTGGTGTTCTGTCAAAGGTATGGAATCAGAGCTTGGTCTTGTCACACTTTTTTACTTTCTTTGAAAACCGGTTTAGTTGTCGGGATGCCTTCATTAGTTATGTAGATGCGAGGCTACGACACTGTGTCGAACATAAATTAGCTATCGATAGGATCGAGATACGTGCCTGCAATTTCAATAATTTCGTCTCCGAATGGTTTAATTTGGCCATTGAGAGAAATCCAGTAACCGATTTACATTTGGAAGATATCACTAGTAGACAGTCCTCCATGGCCCAATTCCTCCTCCGATTGGAAAAACAATACAAGCATTGACCCTAATAAGGTGTACCTTACCATCCGATTATCTAAAAAATATCAGACGTGCCTTTTTCTCCTTGTACGGAAATTGGTTTTGAAATATGTTGCTCTGGATGACAAAACATTAGAAAAACTGATATCTCCCCAAAGTAGTTGAGAGTTTGGAGCTTTCGAGGATGCCATTGCCACAACCTTGAACATCTGAACCTTGGCAGAAAGTTTTCCTCGACTAACTAATATTAAAGTTATACACTGTCTTGCGCATGGGAGAAGATTAGTATTCAAGGAGCTCCGAGTCTTAAAGCAGCTGCGTTCGGCGACCATTGGCCAACACGCTGACAGAGCTAGAGATGGAGGCGCCGTGTCTTGAAAGCTTTTCCTTTTATGGAGTCGAAGGTTGTTTATATAACTTCACCTTGCAACCCAGTCAGTTCCTGAAAGAAGTCTCTAGACTATCGAATGTCTTGCTTGATACGAATCTATGCACTTTTCTTAGTTCCTCCTCCTACATCTAGCGACGACCACCATTTGATGGCCAAGGATTTCAAGTTCAAGTCTCAGAGCGATTATCATTTTGGTGCACTGAATGATCAAGTTAGAAACATCACCATCGACGCACCAAACTTGACCGCAATAGGCACCCATGGGGTCATGGCTTTTTCGATGTTGTAGACATCTCAAACCTGACTGAAATTCGAATCTTGTCATACATACACGATGATTATACATTTTGGCACCCAAAATTGGTCGACTTCTTTCAGAAATTGAAATCCCCCAAAGACATCACTCTGGCTTTCTTCACTGACAAGGTAATTAATACTACTATTAGTTAATTGTAGCTTTCTGATCAAGTACTCCCTCCCTCTGTCCATAAATACTAATACACAAGTTATGTTTTGATACATTGAAAATTGGATGTATCTAAACAAAATTCATGTATAGATACATCCAACTATATCATCGATGAATCAAAAAATGTTATGTCGATTATATGTGAATGGATGGAGAGTATGATCTGTGTTTACTAATTAATTTATGTATCTATTAGATGATCACTGCACACCAAGATCCAAGAGGCATTAGGCTTCCTCTTCCGACAGAGCTGCCGGAAAAACTCGAGCTTTATTATTATCATTCTGTCTGAAGGGTTTCGCAGATGAATTACTGATACCTGATCATGCAGAGGGTCGGGAATATCTTTCGGTTGCATCTCCCGAAAATGGTGAATTGTTGAGGGTACGCATTTATTTCCATTAGCATATATATTATTTAAAACACACACATAGACATATATATCAATAAACATTTCTTAATATCCCATCAATACAAAGTACGTACTCCCTCCGCTCCACATATCGCGCTAATGGAAGTTGCAAATTTTAATGAAATAATTAATGATAAGTTAAAAATTAAATATTTATCCATTATTTGTTACAATATTTCATATCCATAAATATTTATATAAATAGAGTAATTATTAAAAATTATTATAAGAGAAAGACTTGAAATAATAACTCAACTAAGCATATATTCCATAAAACGACACTTAAAATGGATCAAAACAAATTTAAACGATTCGACGATTAAATGTGGACCAGAGAGAGTATTACTAATATTTATTACGTACATGTATTTAATACCCCTTTCTTTCTGTGTTTAATTATATTAATCATTCATATTTAGGCTCTATCAAACAAGTATAACATAGCCTACATAGGCAAATGCAAGGATTGGGCAGACCATATGAAGGGCGATAATGTTGCAGCTGCTTTGATCAACTCATATCAGGCAATGGACTACCAGATTACTACTTTTAATGAAGATTTTTATCATATAAATAAATGTTAGGACTTGATATTCAAACAATTGCTTACTTTGATTAATATTTTCCCTTTATTGATAATAATAAATATTTTTGGAAATTAACTTTGCCTTGTGATATATATTCACTTCCTCTCACGCCGGCCGCTTTTACTTTGATGATCATCTCCGTTATCTGCAACTACTAAAAACCATTATATATATATGCAAATGATGAATGTTTATTAATTAGCTTTCATAATTTATTATATATCTCATCAAATTAGCTTTCTATAGGGTCCGTTGGTTAGAATTCATTGAACTTTTATATATCAGTTATCTGATTCCAATTTGTGGCCGAAATTAATTCCAATTTAACTTGTCGAGTTCTACATGACTTGCCTAGTCAAGTCTCAGATATTTAACTTAAACGCTACAATAAATTTGTTTTATTATATACTCCCTCCGTCTCAATTTAAGTATCATTTTTGACAAAAAAATTTGTCCCTAAATGTGTGTCATTTTGCTAAATTTAAGATAATAATGGCATGTTCTACCTATTTTATCCACCTTCATAATTATGTGCATTTTGCACTTTACAAATATATTAAACAACTTACTTCAACGCATCATTTTTAATTCATTTTATACTCAAATTCTATTAGTGAATATACAACACTCATCTACAACATACGTAGAACACGTTTCACTATTTTTCGGAGAAAATAACCTGCGGACCCTATAGAAAAATTTGGAAAAAGTTAGATTGATCACCAACTTTTTTAACACATTTGGCATTGTAGTATACACCATACATATGTTAAATTTTATCGAGGTTATATTGGTAAAATTACTACTTCTATCCTAATTTCCTTAATTTGTGCGAAATTCTCAAAAATGACAATTAAAAAGAAACGGAAGGAGTACTAAATTATCGATTTTTATGATAAATATTAACTACCTTCTTACCATTTTGAAGGTATCCTCTGAAAATTCTTGCACCAAAGCTAAATTGTGGGATGTGGAATTAGGAATTCAATTTGAATTAGGAAATAGTTTTTATGTAGGAATTAATTTAATTATTATCTTTTTAGTTGAATTAATTAGGATTTTATTGGTAGGTTATTCTTATTTGAATTAGGTTTATGCTACCATTATATATATATTGTATTTTTATGGGAGATTATTATTTGCACTTGAATGAATTGAATTTAAATTAGTCTCAAACCCTTATATTTAGGAATATTTAAATTTTAGATTTTTGTGTTGGTGAAAAATAGATATGTAGGTTCCTGTATCTAAAAATGAGAGTTGGAGGTCCTTGTGTTAAAAAAAAAGTCGATTCGTAGGTCCGTATGTTGTTTTGAAGTTAAATTTTGATGAGGTTGTCACCAATGTGGCAACACTTATCCTTATGACCAATAAATGGATGGCACATGTCGTCTTATATGTAAAATTGCCACATAGACATTTTATTCCATTTTTTAATTTTGAGAATTTTAAATAATTTCTAAAAAATATTTTTAATAATAATTTTTTATTTGAAGTAAATTTTTTATTGATTCATTTTTCAAAGTTAATATTTTAATTTTTCAAATAAAATTATTATTCCTCTCCGTCTCAAAAATAATTAAAGTATCAGAATCTCACACAAAATTTGGTCAAATTTCGTTTGGTTGACCCACCAATTTTTTCAATACATTTTAGCATTGTACATACATCACTTATATGCAAATGATATTAAAAAATTTCGAAAAAAAAAATGATTACTAAACATATGTTTGTGAAAATACTACTTCCATCTTTATTTCCTTAATCTATATAAAACCTCAAATATTTATATCTAATTTGAGACGGAAGGAGTATTTAATTTTATATAGGATAGTTTTGTCAAAATTGCTAAAATTGCACATATTGAGATAGAAGGAAATATTTTTTATTATAATTGATTTAATTTTTTATTTTTAAATCAATTTATTGTTCGTTTTAAAAATAAGTAAAGAAAATTTATAAAAAAATTAAAATTAAAAATTCATGAAAAAATTATTTTAAATAAAAAACTATTTTTAAAAATTATTATTAATAATTTAAGTTTTTAAAAATTGAAATCAAAATGTTCAAGTTGGCAATTTTTACACATAAGATGACACGTATCATCATTTTATTAGTCATGATGACACGTGTCAGCCACATTGATGACACCTCAACAAAAATTAACTTCAAAACAACATAGGACCTCCAAATCAACTTTTTTTAACACAAAAACTTCCAATCCTCTATTTTAGACATAAGAACCTACTTTGGACTGTTTTTCACTAAAAAATCTCAAACTTAAATGTCCCTTTTATTTAACATGGGATGGACTGTTGATCAATATATATTATGAGTAATAAAAAATAATAAAAGATAAAATCACTAGTAAAAATTTTAGCTGCCATTTTTCTGGTTAATGAGAGCTTCTGTTTGTAGTATGATCGATAGAGGTAATTAATTTGTTGCTTAAGAAGTTTCCATTAGGGATATATTTAGATTAGATAAGATACCAGATGTCTCGAAGATAGTAAAAAGATATTGACTTGTTTTTCAAAAAAATAGAGTAGTCTTCGTGATTTTGCTTTTAGCTTTTCTTTTGGTGCAGTGTTCATATTGGTTTTTTTCAAAATGAGTCTTCTTTTGCTTTAAGCGTCATCCAAAATTTGACATTTTTCGTAATAAAAATTTGGTGACATATCGGTGACGTGTAAAATTTTATGATGGACAATATGTCGGTAGAGATGTTAGTATGTTAAGTCGACTAGACGTGAGATGACGCCACAAAGTGTCACATAGGAGAAGTTAACGGCGGAGGAGTATGTTTGGTCGTTAGAAGGAAACGTATGATTCTTTTCAACTAACGAAAAAACATGAGGACTTAAAAAGTGTTACGGTTGAAACGTGAGGTTACGAAACTATATGTATTGTACATTTAATTTATATATGAACTTGAGCTAAAAAAAGCACAAATCTCGATGCCATTAAGGCTCCCCGTTTTGAGGTACTTGAGAGAGGATGTTCACATTTCCCTTGCAATTGCAAAGACGCCGTTTTCGTAACTCAGATAAAGTGACTTCCAGTACTGACAAGGAAGAGAAGCTTAACCTAAGTTCATGTCAACCTTTCGTACTCAATTTGAGTTAGCTAACTATATATTTATTGGCTTGTATTTGATTTATTTGTTTTTGAAAGTCAACAATCTATGTATATAGTATTTTTTTAGATAATCTAGAATTTTCTTTTTGATCTATCAATGAAACCAAGCAGTACTGATTCAAAAAATATGAAATCCGTGCCTGCATTTCATTTATAAACTTGAAAGTACCGAAATTATTAAGACATATTATGAGATCAATCGGACATTGATTGTTAATTTGTGGTAAGGATAATAGCTTTAACTTCTTTCTTTTTTTTTTTTTAATTTCAAGAAAAAAAAGGACTATAACTTTCATGCATGCACATGGCTTACATGGCATAGCGTATTTTAATAGAAGAAAAAGGACAGTATTTTCTATTATATATATTTTATATTTATTTTAACTTTATAAAATTGCAGGATCCGCCGCAACCACAAGTGCCTTTAAATGAGATTCTAAGAGGTCATTTAGAATGATGTGACTCTTATCCATGCATGTCGATATAAATATCGATCATTTCTAAAATCGTTGTCTCGTCTATATATTTAAAAATTTCATTTTTGCGAAAGAATACTTTAAAGTTGAATTTGCAAGATAGTTTTTGCCTCATTTTTATTTCCCGAAAAATAGTTTAAATTTGGAGAATGAATTTTTCCTCTAAAAAATTGATTAACTTTATCCTTAAGAAAATACTCTGAGGAATAAGTTAACATATAGTCTAACAAAATTTTACTTTAGGTCTTTTTTGTTTTCAGTTTTGTGTTTCATTATGTAAGCTGTCGATTGATATAATTTGACATTATGTATTGAGACGGTTTATTGAATGAATGATGGTATTTGTCGGTGTCAGAAATATATATATATATATATATATATATATGGATCCAAACTAGAAATTTGCCAATTTTTAAAATTCACATTTAATACTCTTTATAAGAAACTAAACGGTTTTCTATAGTACTCACACTCAAATTAAC